>CM031239.1:600344105-600626605 GCA_018340775.1 Taxus wallichiana var. yunnanensis | reverse complement strand
AACTAAAATGTATTTATGTCCCCATTTTCCTCCACAGAGTCTTCCAAAAGTGACTCAAAAAGTATGTATCCTGATATGAAGTGATCATTCTTGGAAGTCCATGCAATCTAACCACTTCTGAAAAAATAAATCTACAACTCTAGAAGCATCATTAGATGTCTTACAAGCAATGAAATGTTCCATTTTAGAGAACCTATCTACCACAAAAAAGATAAAATCGGTCCCTCATTGTGTTAGGAAGTCTCTAACATGAAATCCATATTCAAATCAACCCATTGCCTTATACGGACATGCAATGGAATATACAACCTAGTATTATGTGCATGACACCTAGCCGTTTGGAACACTTAGCATCTTGATACGATCATACTTATTTCCATCTTTACCTTTGGACAATAATACTTCTCTACCACAAGAGTAGTTTTCTTACTTATACCAAAGAGTCCAACAAAACCCCCACTGTGCAATTCTCTTATAATATTTTCCCTCATTGAACCAACCGGGATGCATAATTACTTTCCCTGAATAAATAACCATCTTCAAACAAATAATCATAAGAACCACTACCTACTTTAGGGTCCTTAAATTGTCTCACAACATCACCAAAATCTGGATCAATTTCATATAATTCCTTAACTACCTCAAACCCTACCACTTCATTTTCCATTTTATCAAAAGTGCTACACACCTACTCAAGGAATCAACAACTTGATTCTGCTTACCTTACTTATGATTTAACAAAAATATATATTCTTGCAAAAATTAAAACCATTTTGCATTCCCAATGTTTAGTTTCTTCTATGTGTTTACATACCTCAATGTTTCATGGTTAGTAAAGAGTAAAAATTCCTTAGCTACCAAGTAATGTCTCCAATGCCTTAATGCTTGAACAATAACATAAAATTCCACATCATATGTAGAATATTTCCTCCTAACTTCATTTAGATTTTCACTAAAGAATGCTATAGGTCATCCTTCTTGACTTAGTAAATTTCCAATCCCGACATGTTAGGCATAACAATAAACCTCAAAGACCTTGCTAAAATATGGAAATACCAAAACAAGAGCCTTTGTCACTTTATTTTTCAATAATTTAGAACTATCTGTTACTACATTAGTCCATAAACACTCCTTTCCCTTTTCACACTTTTTTATGGGTATGACAATCCTACTCAAAATCCTAATGAAATTCCTATTAAATATTGCCAAGCCATGAAAAATTTGAAACTCTGTTACATTCCTTGGAATAGGCCATTCCAAAATTGCCTTCAAGTTTTCCTCATCCATCTCACTCCATCCTTCACAGATGCAAATTTGGTAGTACCCACTTCGAAGGTTAATATTACTAAAATATCAGGCTCCCCGCTAGCTAGCACGTCCATCATATCATCCAATCTTGGAATTGGGAACCAATACTTAATTGTGATTTTATTTATTTCTCTATTTTGACACACATTATCTAGTTTCCATCCTTTTTTGGGATTCAATAGTGCTGGAGTTGCACATGGACTCATGATTTCTCTCACTAACCCTTTTTGTACAAGATCTATCACTTTCCTATTTGAATCCTCACTTTTTGTCGGTATTATCCTCTAGGCTTCTTGATTCGAAAGGGATAATCCTGGGATCAAATAAAAGTGGTGTTCTATATCCATCTTTAAAGGTAACCCATCTAGTAGTTCATCTAGTATGACATATGTGTATTCTTTTAGTACCTCTGCTGCTGCTGTGGGTATACCAAAGGCCTCTAGTTTCACTTTATTTTCCATCAATGAATAACACCAACTTATTCCATTTCTGCAAAAAAATCCTTTATATCCAACAAGGCCTCAATCTTCTCTTATTCCTTCAAGGGCAATAAGATCACCTTTAAACCATCCTTCAAAATTATATAAGTATTTCTTCCCTCCATCATGTGTAACCTTTCTATCATATTGTCAAGGCCTCCCCAATAATATATGACATGCATCCATCAAGATAACATCACACCACACCTCATCATTAGGAATTCCCAATCAAAAATTTTATTAGGCATTTTTATCTATGGTTGTTGTACGCACCCAAAATTACATGTGCTACATTATTGGAAAACAGTTACAAAAGGTCCCCAATGATGATCCATGTCCTTTCAGAAGGTGTTCGAGTTCTAAGCTCATTCACAATGTATATTTGTAGCCTAGATGCTTGTACTTATATTTTCCATGCTTTCTTTCAGCTTCCCGCTCCTTTCTGTGCATGTTTTGGATTTTAGCATCAAAACCCTTTGCCTTGCCTAGGTGGTGGTTTTGAAACCGCCACCGGGAAGGGTGACGTCCTGTGACCACCGCCTTGCAGGGGGGGAGGTCCTATGCATTTTTCTAAAACCTTTCATGCATGATTTAAACACGTGACGCTTCACTTAACTTGACTTCCAAGGTGCGTTTGTGAACCAAATTGCCTAAAAATAGTCTTGATTGCATGGTATTCCTTGCCCCTTCTATTTTTAAATAGATTTAATTAGTTTGAACTACCTCTTCAACCAATGATTTGGCACTCTAAGGCTTCCTTGTGCATGAAGGAACATTCCCAACCAACTCCTATATATTCAATGCTTGTATTCAAGCAGATGGCCTGATAATTTTGTGTATCTTGCATAATATTGTTGCCACAATCCTATTGAAAATTACATAGCCAAGATCTATTCACTTGTACTATCCCTCTTCCACTTGCATTGTAACTAGACTACCTTCAAGCTGCCGGTACTCAAGCACCTTCTCCTACTCTTGCCTTTGCATACTCAATTACTTGGACTCATATCGACACATAAAGAAATAAAGGATAAACTGAGGGGACAAGTCATCACATAATTGGATTTATCTTTGTTTTGTAAATTCTAGGTTGGGGTTTTTGTTTGATTTTCCTTCATTTCTGCAATTTATTACTATTACATCATATCAAATAGAGTAGAAAACCAATATTATTTCATTTACAAGTAATTAGTTAATTTCCAATAGGTTTTAAATCATTAATAATAGCTCCTGGTGATGGATCATCTTCTTCCTATCCCTATGGATTTGAAGGAGGAAATATCTGTAGGAAGTCGTATCCATATCATAGATTATTTGAAAAGTTCTTGTTTTATGTTATAATTATTTAGAATACACTCAAAGACATGTAAATAACCACACCAAGCTATTTTTGCTTGTTTAGTTTTAGTATAGAAGTAGATTTGATTATTTATAATAAAAGTAAATTGTTGTTTGTGATTGTAATATTTTAGTTTTGTGATTTGTTTAGGTTAGTTTCCTTGCAAACCAGTAGCATAGATTGTTAGTTTCAGCCTAATTTATTTGGACACTTCAAATTAGTTCAACATTGAGATTCAGTTAGATAAACCATAGGGAATTTACGATACCCATTCATAGCCTCTAAATCTCCCCTTTGCCAAATCAGCTACCAGGAGATCACATTACAAGATCTTAGTCAATGATCATCCTATAGTTAACCACACATATATCCACATTTTTTTCCCTGACACGACCTCAGGGGGTTGATTGCAGTTGAAGGTTACATGTCAATTTTAATTTGTACAAATTGGTGAACCCGACGTGAATGATTAATTCCTTCTTGTTTCCTTTTCTTTTATTGCTACTACCTCACCTCTCCATTTCTTCCCCTATTTTTGTAGGTATTTTATACTTTCTAAAATATGTTCAGAAGAGAGTTTGGTGGGCCATTTGGCTCTGATAGATATTACACCAATGTTCAACCACAACAGTCCCCTTATCTTTTGAGATGGGGCAACAATTATACAAGTAACATCCAAACCTCCCCTAGTTACACTTCAAAACCCATTAGCTATGTAACGATGGAGGAGGTTGAGAAACTATTAAACATGCAATATAGTCAACCCAATGCAAACCATGTTGTTATCACAAATGGAACATGTTATTACCATAGAGTCTTGTCAAGACCTCACATTTCCATGCAATCAACAAAAGATGATATATTTACACGAATAGCTAATCCTCTTCATCAAATAGATGAGTCTTTGGATAGAATGAAGGCTACAACCTTTGAGATTTTGAATTCCTATCCTAAGATTCTTACTTTTGAGGAAGAAAAGAATTATAACACCGAACAATTCATGACATGGTATCATGAGCCTACTTAATCAAACCCTACGCCACAGGCACCCCAACAAGGGACTCAATCCTCTCCCAATGATCTCATTTCTACTTTAGTAGGGAGGATTAGAGAACTAGAAAGTGCCTAGACTTCACAATTAACACATGCAGTAGGGAAAAACATGGGGTATCTAGTTGACATCAAAGGATAGATCCCTTCCAATGAGCGACCAATGCAATATCATGTACAACAAGGTTATCTGGTTCATTCAAATCAAGTAGATCTTCTCACAGGATTAGAAAAACTAGGGATGGGTCCTCATCCTTCTCAATATTATCCTATGCAAGGGCTTGCCAGAAGTACATTCTCGAATGGAACTATCATCACCAATCCGGCACTATGATAATTCTTCACCGGGAACTCCTCATGCTATGATTATTTACTAATGCATAACTTTTAGTTTGGTGGATGTAATTTGGAAACACAACAACAAACATAACACAAGAATACCATAGACTATGGTAAGAAGGAATGATGATAAATCTGAAATATCGATTGTAAATTATAATATCAACATGAAATTGTTACGATCTCACCCATGAGGTACTTCAAGTGTTATTGACTTCACTTGCCTTCCAAAAATAACTATGGGAGAAAGTTCACAATTACACCTCTTAATGGCTTCTTTAACACACCTTCAAAATGATGGTTTCCTTTACACACTTACTCATACAATATTTCTCACTACTTCCTTCTATATCAAATGATGGGGGTGGCCTCTTTATTTATAGGAATTCAGGCTTATCCATCCTATCTCTAAGATAGGATAGGAAATCTCTTCCGATGAATCATATTCCATGTCTAAACTCTTGCCTTTACATGTAGGCTTATCTTCTAAGATAAGATAAACCTTATCATCTCACATGGGTTCCACATTTTTAGACTTTTCCACAAATAAAATACACAAAATATTTATGACATCACTCTTTGTCCTTATTACAAATAAATTTTTAATTCCTAATCATGTAGACCCTACTTCTCTACTTATCCCAACTTTGACATTTTAACATTACCAAACCACTTACGAAAAATATTTACTTTTTACAACATTCCTATTATACTTTGACTATTACCATACTCTACATTATTGGTGGCACCATACTGATAGCACCATTATCTTCTATTGGATGCCACTACTAATTATACTTAACAACATCCTATTCCTAATACATACATTAATAAAATAGAAATCACGGAGGAAAATTTTAATGTCGACATTTTCCCCCTTCCTAACTTCTACTCCATCCTCGGAGTAGACTCTTATGGACATTATGAAGCTGGTGCCTAGAAAATATTTAACTTGTCATGGTTGACCCATTTCGTAATGGGAGTACCATCCAATTCCTCCAATCGATATGTACCATTTTCATGCACAGCTGCTATTTTGTAGGGCCCCATCCATTTGGGAAGAAATTTTCTCTGCCTTCTTTTTTGTATCTAGAATCATATACTAGAACCAAGTCATTCACATGAAATGGAGACCAATGGATCTTTTGATCAAAGTATTCCTTCTGCTTCATTTTCTTCTTATAGCTTGTATCCTTCGCTATTTCCTCATTTCCTCTAGAAAATGAAGATGTACCAACCTTTCTTTTACTAAATCACTTTCATCCATCCTTTCATTTTTCATAACTCTCACAAGTGGGAATATCAAACTCAATAGGAAGAACTGGATCAATGCCATAAGCCAACTGAAATGGGGAGTATCCTGTTGTTGACTTTGATGTTGCCCTATATGCCCACAATGTTGCATGAATCCTTTTATCCCACTTATGTACCTGCAAGGCTGCATCTTTTGCTAGAATTTGACACAACACAAAATTTATTCGTTCCACCTGTCCATTTGTGTTTGGCTTGTATGTTGTTGCCTTCCTGTGCTTAATAGAAAACTTATTGACTAGGGCTTCTACCACCTCATTAATGAAGTGGCTTCCTTGATCTGTTACAATTTTTAATGGACAACCAAATCTGGTGACAATGCATTCATATATGAACCTTGCCACTTCATCCATGGAAGTTATTTTCAATGGCCTAGCTTCAACCCACTTGGTTAAATAATCTGTGGCAACTACAATATACTTATTTTGGCATGGGGTAGTTGGAAGTGGACCTACAATGTCTATTCCCCACTTTTCAAAGGGACCAAGTGGAAGAATAGGCATAATGGAGCTGATGAAGTCTTACGGTTACCATGTGTTTGAAAAATATCACATGTCTTACAATAATTATAACAATATCTAAAAAGAGTGGGCGGTGATAACCTACATCCAAGATCCTTCTTGATGTAAGTTGTTGTCCAAAGAAGTGTCCTCCACATGTACCATTGAAATTATTCTATCAGCTCCTTCCCTTGATCACATCCAATTGCTCTCTTGTACTGTCCATCAAGTCCTATTCAAAATAATACTCCATGCAAAATAGAATATGGACGACTGGCTTGAGTAATCTTCCTCTTAGTCTTTGCATTGGCACCATCAGAAACTTGAAATCATTCAGATAATTCCAAATATTTATGTATTCACTAGGGATTGTGTTAAGGGATAACAATGTTGCATCTGGGAAATCATCATCATCACAAGATGAACCTAAACCATCATAGGCTCGAGAGAGTGCATATGCATTGACATGCTTCTTTCCTAGCCTATCTATAATATCAAATTCAAATTCTTGTAGCAAAATTATCCATCTTTCTATCCTCCTGATGGGTTAGGCTTATTTACAATATACTTTAGAGCCTGATGATCTATTATAACTATAAATTTCTACCCTAGTAAGTAATTTCTAAACTTCTTTACAGCAAAAATGATAGCTAGAGCCTCTTTTTCAGTTACAGTATAATTTACCTCAGCACTGCTCATTTGTCTACTCCCAAAGTAAACTAGATGATCATTCCCATTTTCATCCTTTTGGCTCAGAGTACTTCCTAGTGCTGCATCTGAGGCATCAGTATACACAATGAATGGCTTTCTCTAATCTGGATTCTTTAAAACATGTGAAGACACCAGGGCTTCCTTCACTTATTCAAAAGTTTCATGTGCCTTATTTCCTGGTTCATAAGTAACATCCTTCTTCAAGAATTAGGTTAGTGGCTATGCAATCTTTGAGAAATTCTTGATGAACCTTCTATAGTAACCCACATGGCCTAAAAATGATCTCAACTTACTTCTATTCATAGGAAATGGTAACTCTTTGATTTTTGAAACTTTATCAGGATCAGTACTAATACCATCTCTGGATACAACATGCCCTAAAAAATGCCTTTAGAACATCCAAAGACACACTTTGTAGGGTTTAGTGAGGCTTGTGCTTCATCTAACCTTTGAAATGTTGTCTCCATCTGGTGCAGGTGGTCCATCTTGCTCCCATAGATGCAAAAATCATCTAGAAATACTCTGATGAAGTTCCCAATGTAGGGTTCAAACACCCTATTCATCAAGCGCTAGAACATTGCCAGAGCATTACACAACCCAAAAGGCATAACTCTATAAGCAAACATTCCCCAAGGAGTGGTGAACGTGGTCTTCAGCTGATCTTTCTCTGTTATACGAACTTGGTTGTATCCGCTATATCCATCAAGCAAAACTATAGCACTCTGGCTAGCTACTTCATCCAAGATTTGATCTGAGAATGGAAGAGGGTAATGATCCTTCTTTGTTGCCTTGTTGAGCTTCCTATAATCAACACAAATGTGTAGTTTCTCATTATTTTTATTGAGATCACAATGGGAGAAACCCATTCTAAATTCTCCACAACAAATATGAATCTTGCATCAAACAAATTATCTATTTCTTCTTTTACAGTCTTAGAAAAATTAGGATTCATTCTATATGGCATTTGCTTTATGGGCTTAGCACCATCTACCAGCTCAATAGAATGTTCTACCCAACTTACTTGATGGAGTTCCTTGTAATCAAAAGTGAATATGTGTATGTACCTTCGAAAGAGCTGGAGGTAGGATTCCTTCTCACTCTCCATCACAACATCACCAATATTTATTTGTTGGAGACGATCATCAATTTCTTCTTCAGATAATTTTATGGGGTCATGAGTCGGTGTGACTAGAAGGATATCCATGACTGAAACATCAACCTCACTTTCTTCATCTTCGGTGTCCACTTCATTGGTACTAGAGTAATCAGAGGATGTCCAATCATCAGTTTCATCACTTGAATCCACAGGTTTTGCCTTATGATGCCGAGGGATCACGTTTATCTTCACCCTCTCTCTACCATGTCCAAGTGTCATGAAGCCTTCATTCCAGTAGTTTCTTGCATGAACTCTCCTTAGCCATGGTCTTCCCAACAACATTGGGTACGCAACAGTACCATTTTTCATCACCTGAAAGTCTACCACACATACAACACCCATAACAGATATTGCCACATTTGAAACTACACCTTCTGGTTTAGTTTTTCCTTATTTAATGACCTTAACATAAGTGTTGAGGGGTGATCAATTTTTAAACCCAACATATTCATTACAGACTCGGTCATTTCATTAACTGCAGCACCTCCATCAACTAAGACATCATGAATTGAAATACCATTACATAATACCTCAGCTTGTGGAGCATAGGGATCGCCTCTGCCTCCAAAATAGGGACCTCAACCTCCTTCCTTCATCGAGCATTGAGTCCACTTCGCAGCTCCCGCCTCTTCTCAGAAGACATAGCCAAGAGTTGACCATATGTAATATTTGCAGACCTTTTGGACAGATCTTCTAAGATGGAGTATGGTCCTTGTCCCTGTGAAATCAGAAAATCCTACACACCCAACTTTCTTCTCCTATGTTTCTTACTAGTTTATCCTTTCATCTTCTTAGGATCATTTCCATCTTGGTTATCTTTTTCTTTCTTTCTTTTTGTTAGAAACACATCTACTTCATTATTTATGCTCTTATCTACTACATCAAAAGAATTCACAAGTACTTTTCCTTTATCATTATCTCTTGCATGATGTAGAAGCTCTATCTAGACAATTATACTTATAATAACCCTTTTAAAACAACCATAAAATACAAATTAAGAAATATTTCTTTTGGACCTCTATCTCCTCCCGAGAACTAAATTCCTTTCCTTGAAGAAGATTAATAGTTAACTGGTCCATCTTCCTGAGCAGATCTTCATACTTAGTAGATGTACTGGGAGAAATATTTGTGCTCACCGAGAGTGGTTGTGGATTCTGGACCAAAGGTGTTGGTGTAGGCTCTACTTTAGCAACAATTTCTTTGGACTCCTCTTCCATGCTTTCTTCTTGCCTTCTTGCAATCTCCTTTACTTGTTCAATGGTAGCTGGGCGGTCATACTTCACTCGTTGTTTGATCTCTGGATTCATCCCAAGAATGAAGTGCTTACAAAGGAGATTATCCATGCCATTCATCAACCCATCCGCTAATCCTTCCTTCTAGATCTAGGCATCAAGCTTCCTCCTTAGCTCTAGAACACAAGCATGAAAATCACTTATCTTCTCCTTCTCTCCTTGGGATAGCTTTGTGATATCGATCATGAGATCTACATATTTATTGTTCACCAAATTCTTCAAGAAAACTTTCAGTTAATAAATCCTATGAGTTTTTCACATTATCACCTAGTGTTTCAAACCACCTAAGGGTTGAACCATCCAAAAAGGTAGGAAAAAATTCAGTCCATTGTTCCCTTCTTATAAGGCCATTACAAATACAAGATCGTTTAAACTCTTGAATGAAAGAGGAAGCATATTCATTAGATTGGGCTGAAAAAATAGGAATCTTCCCCATTTTCAAAAATAACCACAGTGAAATACCAACCCACAAGTACAATCAACAAGACTTATGTGCACAAATAATTGGAATCACTATAATAGAAAGTGAATTTACACCTTTCTACAGTAAAATAGAAATGACCACGGTAAACTATGGTAAAACTTGACTTACTGTGGTAAAAAATGACTTTACTGTGGTAAACACTATTCATGGTAAAAAGTGAAGTTACTGTGGTAAATACTATTCATGGTAAAAAGTGACTTTATTGCGGTAAATACTATTCACGGTAAAAAGTGACTTTATCATGGTAACCACTATGCACAGTAAAAACAAGGTTACCCTCCAAATTTTTGACTAAGTGTGAATATCTTTCCAAAAAATCCACCAACGAGGAATGGTCCCAAAGGCAACGGAACCAAAATGTCATCACCAATCTAGCACTATGATAATTCTTCACCGAGAACTCCTCGTCTTTATGATTATTTACTAATGCATAGCTTTTAGTTTTGTGGATGTAATCTGGAAACACAACACCAAACATAACACAAGAATACCGTATACTATGATAAGAAGGAATGATGATAAATCTGAAATATCGTAAATTATAATATCAACATGAAATTGTTACAATCTCACCCATGAGGTATTTTAAGTTTTATTGACTTCACTTGCCTTCCAACAATAACTATGGAAGAAACTTCACAATTACACCTCTTAATGGCTTCTTTAACACACCTTCAAAATGATGGCTTCCTTTACACACTTACTCATACAATATTTCTCACTACTTCCTTCTATATCAAATGAGGGGGTTGGCCTCTTTATTTATAGGAATTCAGGCTTATCCACCCTATCTCTAAGATAGGATAGGAAATATCTTCCGGCCAATTATATTCCATGCCTAAACTCTTGCCTTTACATGTAGGCTTATCTTCTAAGATAAGATAAACCTTATCATCTCACATGGGTTCCACATTTTTAGACTTTTCCACAAATAAAATACACAAAATATTTATGACATCACTCTTTGTCCTTATTACAAATATAATATTTCTAATTCATAATCATGTAGACCTACTTCTCTACTTATCCCAACTTTGACATTTTAACATTACCGGACCACTTATGACAAATATTTACTTTTTTACAACATTCCTATTATACTTTTGACTATTACCGTACTCTACATTATTGGTGGCACCGTCATCGACATCGCCGTTATCTTCTATTAGACGCTACTACTAATTATA
Organism: Taxus wallichiana var. yunnanensis; assembly: GCA_018340775.1. Lineage (NCBI taxonomy): Eukaryota > Viridiplantae > Streptophyta > Pinopsida > Cupressales > Taxaceae > Taxus > Taxus wallichiana. The sequence continues at coordinate 600,615,449 of CM031239.1, read as the reverse complement.
CTTAACAACATCCTACCTATTCCTAATACATACATTAATAAAATAGAAATTACGAAAGAAAATTTTAATGTCGACAATCCTCACCACTTAAAAAGCAATGCGTTCGTTCCTTGGTTTTATGCCCACTAGTCCATATCCTAGTACTATCCTACCTTACATGCACATGTATTCAAAAACTACCTAGATGGAACCATATGCCATTCCCACTCCCTATATGCCATATCAAGGGACCCCATACATTACTCATCAACACTTATAATGCAACTTATCTAACTCCTCCTCCTCACCTCTTCATCATTGATCTTCAATGGTGGAATCTTATGTAATGGGTACATATGTTGAGTACTTAAAGGAACCTCTTTAATTCACCATACGTGGTGTCATGCTTCCACGCCCATCGCCGGATCTTCCAAAATTTAAGGAGAAGGATACCCGAATGCTCATATCAAGGCCTACACTACTATTATCAGGGAATTGCTTCCTTGGGATGTTGTAGTGGCTAAGATCTTTCCAAATACTCTCAAAGGAATCACACTAGATTGGTATTACCGTATTCCAGAAGCTTGTATACATTCCTTTAAATAACTGGTTTCTGAGTTCATCAAAGCATTTTTTATGTACAGGGATTAGGGAGTTCCTACATATTAGACAGGAGAAAAATGAATTTTCCCCCATTTCATCTAGAGATGGCGCCAAGTTCTCTATTCCTCTGTAAAGTGCACCCAACATGGACTAGATGGAACTTTGTGATCTTTTCCTTCACTTGCTCAATCGAGATACTAGGGAGAAAGTCCAAAAGTTTCCTTTTTGTAGTTATGAGGAAGTTTTGAAGGTGCGCTACGAATTGACCAAGCCACTATTGATAATGGGTGTAAGATCTATGGTCCCAATGGGAAATTGGTATCCCCAAATCAAAATAATGCAAATTATCAAAACAATGGTGCCAACAACCAAGGACCTAAGGGTGTGAATCAAAATCATGGTGCTACCATAAATAATGCTACTGATTAATCGAAAAACATTGGTTTTCCAAACAATGGTAACACTAACAATAACAAAAACATGAGTAATCAAAGAGCCCCTAAAACTATGTCTTTTTCAACACAGTTGATGTAAACCGACCCTCAAAAAAAAATCAAACCCAAGGCCCAAACCAATATCAAAACTCTGGAAAAGGGGAAACTAATCATGGTTATAACAATCAATTTAAAAATTATAATCGAGGTTATAATCAACAACAACAAGATGCTTATCAAAGGCCAAGAGATTATGACCCTAACCTATACATTGTGGTTTCCATAAGGTTCGAGGTCATGATGATAGGACTTTCTGCGATTGCAACAAGTTTTCGAAAGACTTCTTAAAAACAAAGGCAACTCTTTGTAGACATGTTCCTAGAAAATCTTGAAACAAACCCATAGCCTAGTCATACTAGACCTGTCATGCCTCAAAATGTGAACCCTAAATCCTGGGATTCCCAAGTGAATCCTAAAAATATAAACAAGGGTATTCCTATAGGAAACAATGACCATGAAGCCTCAACTTTTGACAACTCTCGGGTTGCTCCTAACCTTGGTTCAAATGATAATACAAAAATATTGGGGTTAGTCGAGCTATAGCGAGAAATTAAAGCAACAACTAGATGAAGGAGTATGTTTCACAACCCCTACCCGCTCTTTCCTTCCTGTAGGATGACATTCCTACAATCTCAAAACTAGTAGGAGCCTATGATTTAATATCATATTTGAACAAGACATTTTCTCACATTTCATTTCTAGATTTTTTGAAGAATTCACATGTGCATCATTCTGCGTTTCTCAATGCACTAGGTCTTGGTCATCTAATCCATGTTACGCACCACCTCCTAGTGCTAAAATAAATCATATTGACTTTTACATACATCCTTCGGGATATAATGATAGGGATATTGGGTTTGTTTTTGATATAGACAAGATGCCATATGATGCTAAAATTTCCCAAAGAGGTGATCTTGCCTTATTTTTACAAGTATGGGTTTATAACAATTGCATTAAGAGAGCCATGATTGATGATGGGGTTGCTGTAAATGTGGTTCCCTTCTCTTTCTTGTAGAAGTTGGGATATGGAGAGACAAATTATTTCCTGTACAAGAAACATGTTATCGGGGGTATGACAGTCTTAAAGAAACCTTGATTGGAACCATAGTTCTTCCAATCATGTTTGGTCCAAAACCATCTTGATGGAGTTTTACATTATCGATAGGGAAACAATTTATAACATGATCCTTGGGAGACCCTGGATTCATCGAATGAAGGCTATCCCCTCTACCATGTTCCAGGAGATTAGATTCCTCCATTTGGGGAAGGTATTCATCACTCAAGGGGATCCTAAGCCCTTCGATATACACTTAGAAAACCTCAAGAAGAAGAAAGGAGTCCATACAAAGTATGAAATTCCTGTGAATTAATTAAACAAACCACCTCCATCAAAAGAGTTAGTCTTGATCACCCCGAGTGTGTTGAATCCTGAAGTCGTTGACCCAAAAACATTCGAGGGGAAAAAATAGATAAGGGTAAATCAATATCTATGGAAATAGTGTCCAATAAAACCACATCGAAAATTATGAAACTCTTAGAGATTGACGATCCGATCTTCCTCCTGTTTGAACCACAGGTGATGGGTAGTCTTCTCGGTTTAGCATCTCTTACCTTTGATGAACTAGGTATAGGTGTAAACATGATAGAATTAACAAATGAAGAAGGGAAATTTGATATTGAAACGATGCCGATAAAAATCATCTCTGAGGGTTTTCTATTCTAAACCCCATTTTTAACCCATGTGCATCTGAAACTAAGCTTTCCATATCCATGGGGCAAGGCCTCATCATTCAAGCAAGGGTCACAAGTAAACACAACGCTCTACATAGAAAACAAGGTTGAGCAGCATAGTCATGCTCACCCACACACCATGTCTTAAGAATGTGATAAAGAGGTGCATGAATGCCTCTTTCAGACAAATGATTTTAATGATTGGACATATACACTTATGGGCAAGGGTTGTAAGTTTAAACCCATAATGGTAGGCCCTTGTCAAGAGAATGGAAATTTTAAGGATCATGGTTCTCCGTTGTGTACTTTTAGGGGTGAAGAATTTGATATTCATCAACTTTATTCACCTTAGACATCATGACATGTAGTTTCACATGTATTTCCACATGTACATTGTTGCATCTGCATTGCATTTTCATCCAGTTCATTTCATAAATTTGTGATCAAGGGACTTATTCTTATAGAAATTCCTAAAAATTTGAAAACATTGGCAAAACATTCAAATCATATCTCTTCAAATCCTCATGGTATCATCAATTGTTTCTAAATCATTTCATCAGTTCAAATAAGATAAGATAAGCTTTGACAATAACCATACCAAGGCCTACATACTTGGTTCTATTTGTAGTTTCTTCTAGATTAGGTGTCTTTGCCTACGGTCTATTCTAGAAGCTTCATGGTGTCACATTTATCCCATATACATATCTTTAGAAATAAGAACATTCTAGACATTTTTCCTAGATAAATAAGTCAAATGAAAATCCACAAAAATTTTATTTACACATTTATTTTCCCTACCAACCTTCGGTGTTGAGCATGTGTCTCTTATTAGTGTGTAGGGTTGAGAAAGGAGAGAAGTGCATTTACTCACCTATTCATTTTCCATGGTGATGAGCCCATACTTCCTACTGGTAGCATGGGGAAAGGTGCAGGGGGTCTCTCGACAAATTTGAAAGTTAGAAATAGTTCATTCAAATTTTGTGAAATCATAAATCAAAACAAAGTGAGTTAGATGTCCAAGAATTCCAAAAGAGTTTAAAACCTCAAAACTAGATTTTGTCAACCAAGTGGCCATCTATAGATCTAAGTATAGATAAATTGGAAATAAATTCACATTTTAAACTATGAATCAAACTTGAGTAGAATGAGGTTGTAGGGTCTCAATTTGGTTTTTCCAAATCCTTGTCTTTCTCTCATCATTACCATTCAACAAATTTCTATAACTTGTTCCCCTTTTGGCTCTTGGTGTTGAGCCCTCACATCTTATTGGTTGCGTGGAGTTAGGAGTGGGGAAATTTTATTCACTTATCATATCACTCTTTCATCATGTCTTGCCAAAATAATATGAAGTATCGAAAATTGTTTAGAGAAACTAAAGTTCAACATTACAATGTATTTACATTATCATGTATCAACATTACAAAAAAAAAAAGAAATCATTCTATTAGCATTCATATCCACTACATACATTGAAAAGCATATAAAAATGGAAGTTCTAAACATCTAGAGTACACATGTGAAGTGAGCCAAGAAGAAGTCAACTTACATACAATAAATTACTTGATCCAAAAAGGAGAGTCTATATATATATATATATATATATATATATATATATATATATCATAATAAATTGAGTTTGTGTATAATGCCATCATGCGCTGGGTGTGGTAAAAAATCTCGCAATGAGCCCTAAATATACAAAAAATTGAATAAATAACCAAAAAAATGGAAACTAAAATAAAAGGCCCAATGCCTGTTAATCCCTGTGGGATCCCGAGAGCAGTGCTGCACAGCTACATCCAAGACTCCTACTGTAGCTATGACGTCAGGAATGCATTGAATAGTGGGAGTGAATGTAATAGCGGCCACTAGTTGTGGTCTCACTACGAGAATGGATCCACCTCATCAATCTCTCAGTTGTCTCATACATGACAACCTGAGTGTGAGAGAGAAGTCATGATCTCTAATACTCGCTAGATGGGTACAAACATGTCGGTGTGTCTTCCATTTGCTAGTGGTTGTCATGTGTCCTCATTCAACTCGGCATGTGTCTTCCCTAAAGGGATCAATAAGGTTTCCACACACACCCGAAAAATAAGATCTCGCCATCGGTAACGCCTAGAAATTTCCTGCACAAAACCCAAGATAAACCAACAATTAATTTAGAAAAATTACTGAATAATTTTTTTTAAGCAATACTAGTTGCAACGTTTAGATTAATTCTTGGTTAACCAACTATCATTTCAACTAATGATTAAATTATTCTATTCAATTTCCAATTTGATTTAAAATTCATTTAATAATTTATTATTTTAAGGCTAATTATAATTCACCCTCCTATTGATTAAACATAGCGGTGTGTCTCCTCATGGTTTTTTTGGGGTATTTATATGATTTTTTTGTATATTTCGGGCTCATTGTGAGTGTTTTGTGAATTAGGAAATGTTATTATAGAAATTCAATTTAATTGTGTTTAATCAATAAGAGGGTGAATTAGAATTAGCCCTAAAATAATAAATTATTAAATTACTTTTAAATGCCATTCTCGCATTTCCTTTGCAAAACAAATAGAAAGGATGAGTTAGAAAGCTACAAAAATCAACAAAAAATAAATACCAACTAACATTTCTAGCTAACAAAGTCAAGAGAAGAGTATCAACATACTTGGATCTCCCTGCATCCATGTGGGGTCGACTGGTGTGGCTGAATCTTTGTGGTAGGTACCTGGTGTGCCTCCTCTCCTCCCGAGGCTATGTGTTATCCCACGATAGACCCCTTATCTCCTCCCTCATCTTGAGGGGGTAGATCCTCTGAGACTAAGGTCTCCTTCTCCACGTCCACCTCCTCCCGCTTCACTCTCAGTATATCCGGGTGTCATGTCACTCAAGGTCACTCTCCTCCTCCTCCATGTGAGCTACCTCGCTAGTCTCACCACCCAATCCCTCATCATCGGATCCATCATCAGTCTCCTCATCACTTGAATAATTTCTCATCGCATCTCATGTATCCTCCTTAGAATCAGAGTCCACATCTATGGGATCATCCTCCTCCCTGTTGTGGGTAGGTGCAACCTCAATATGGAGTAAAGGTGCACTAGCGGCACCAGCTGCCCGTCGGGCATGAAAAACTCACCTACTTGTAATAGGCACTCGTTGAATCACCACTATCTAACCTGGATCTCTACAAGGGCCCTTTCAGGCCTCCTTGACACTCCTGTATATGGGTGCCACTCGGGGAAGCATATTAATATATGGAAGACCTGAATTGGTGAGGAACTTGGCCAATTGGATGAGTCTCAACCTTCCTCATCTTGTCAACTAACTGGTCAGTAGTGGTACAAGCCACCACTGTGGTCCCATCCTGTCCCCACAATCCTACCATGTCTGGTATGGAGTGGCCACCATGTCTATTGTGGTCAAGGAATCCACTTGGCTGATGTGGCACTCTAAGAATTGACATTGTTGTCCATCTAGCATCCCTGACATCCCCTAGGTCCTTTACTAGCACTCCCCTCCATAGGGGATGATCCACTCATACACCCAACTCATAATCAATGTAGGGTGGCTCAAAGACTATCCCTACAACCTGACAATCCCATATAAGTCATGATAAGTGCTACCAAGGATATCTTCCCCCTAGACGTAGATAAGACCATGTGCCTCAATCTATGTGATAATGGGAGCCTAGCAATATAGCAATGTGTCTCCTCCCTTATCCCCTATCAACCACAAATCTAGAATACCCATGATGGCCTTACGGATAGTGGGGATTGGAGAGTAGTGGTAATAGATCAGACCTTCATCCCCTTCTTTGAACCAACTGACACCACGTTATCTCCCATATAAGTAGCCTATAGAGTCATCATGGCTTTAGATCTGTTGTCTCAAGAGTGAGCCTCCTCCCAAGTATCGGAACTCCAAGTATCTGATACACGTGCTCAATGTAATCATCCACTCACCCCTAGCACCTAACAACCGAAAGGTATTCTATCTGCATCCCAATAAGAAAACAAGTCACATAGTATGTGACTGACAGGAGTGACATGGGGAACCGTGTAATCCTCAAAATGTCCGCCCTCTATAGAGTGTTAGTCTCATCTTGACTCAATTGATCTAAAATATCGTGATCCATTCACACTCCTCTCACGACTCCAAGTGGATCTACTCCTCCTCTTCTTCGTAGCCACCAAAACGTATAAAAAGAGAAAGTTAGTGTGATTTTCAATAGGGAAGCTCATCAAAAAAACATGAAAAAGCATCAAAAATCCAAAAAAATAAATTTTGCATAAGTTTTAAACATTCTATTCAGAACCGATGCCCTGTGTAGGGTGGCGGTTCTGCAACCACTACCCTCTTTAGGGCGGTGGTCTTGAACCGATTTGTTATATGGCTACATGGCCCTAGAAAGCTCCTAAAAACATAAAAATACACCATTCTTTTCAAAATAAATAACTACCCTATGGGCGCCACCTAGGGACTAGTTTAACACAAGAAAATTTGAAAATAATCCCACATATGCAAATATTTTCAACTTTAAACATTTTAGGTTTCAAAATAAACAAATGAGGAAAACTAACCTGAGACCATGCGCGGGTCGATCTCCCACTCATAGAGGCATGATCACAATCTCTCAACGGTCGTTTTGGTTGTACTCTCATCAAAAATGGTCACCGTGGGCCCAGAGCTGAAAAATCACCAAGTCAATACGTGTAAATGAATTGGAAAATGAGTTTTTTTATATATATATTTGTTGTTATAACTTCATTTTGAGTGCATATGTTTGTAGGGTAGAGCTGGCGGAGGTAAGTTCTTATCCCCACACAAATGGTAAGTCCTCTTGTTGTTTTAATTTAGTGTTTATTTGTCAATATTTCATCTATCTGCACTTGAGTCTTCTTTTTCTGTTTGAGGTAAGTGGGAGTTTGGACAGTGACATTTCAACACATGGGCATGTCAGGTATAGCTTCTAACTCCCCATTTCGGGAACACCATACACAAAATTTAAGTTTTACACATTTTTATGGCTAAGACGTTTTTCGAGGGGGAAATATGTACGCACCCAAAATTACATGTGCTACATTATTGAAAAATAGCTACAAAAGATCCCAAATGATGATTTATTTCCTTTTAGAAGGTTTTCAAGTTCCTAAGCTCATTTTCAGTGTATATCTGTATCCTAGATGCTTGTAATTAGATTTTCCAGACTTTCTTTCAGCTTCTCGCTCCTTTCTATGCATGTTTTGACTTTTAGTGTCAAAACCACCACCTTGCCTAGGTGGCGGTTTTGGAATCGCCACCCAAATAGGGCGGTGTTCTGTGACCACCGCCCTATGTAGGGCAGTGGTCATGTGCGTTTTTTTCTATAACATTTCATGTTTGATTTAAACATGCGATGCTTCACTTAAATTGACTTTCAAGGTTCTTTTGTGAACCAAATTGCCTAAAAATAATCTGATTGCATGACATTCCTTGCCCCTTCTATTTTTAAATAGATTTAATTAGTTTGAACTGCCTCTTCACCAAATGACTTGGCACTTCAAGGATGCCTTGTCATTAAGGAATGTCCCAACTAATTCTATATATATTCAATGCTTGTATTCAAGAAAATGGCTTGAGAAATTTGTGTATCTTACATAGTATTGCTACCACAATCATGCTGGAAATTGCATAGCCAAGCTCTGTTTACTTGTGTTATCCCTCTTCCAATTGTATTCCAACTAGATTGCCTTCAAGGTGCCATTACTCAAGCGCCTTCTCCTACTGTTGCCTTTGCATTCCTAATTCCTTGGACTCATATGGACACACAGAGAAAGAAAGGATAAACTAAGGGGACAAGTCATCACACAACTGGATTTATCTCTGTTTTGTAAATTCCTAGGTTGGATTTTTTTTTATTTTCCTTCATTGCTGCAATTTATTACTATTACATCATATCAAATAGATTAGAAAACTAGTATTCTTTCATTTGCAAGTAATCAGTTAATTTCGAAGAGGTTTTAAATCATTAATAGAAGCTCAAGGTGACCGATCTTCTTCTTCCTATCCCTATGGATTTGAAGGAGAAAATATCTGTAGGAAGTTGTTCGCATATCATAGATTATTTGGAAAATATCTTGTTTTATGTTGGCATTATTTAGAATACACTCAGCATAGGTTAATAACCACACCAAGTTATTTTGATTGTTTAATTTTAGTGTAGAAGTAGATTTGATTATGTAGAATAAAATCAAATTGTTGTTTGTGATTGTAATATTTTAGCTTTGTGATTTTTTTGGTTAGTTTCCTTTCAGCAGTAACATATATTGTTAGTTTCAGCTTAGTTAATTTGGACACTTCAAACTATTTCAACATTGAGATTCAGTTAGACAAACCATAGGGAATTTACGCTACTCGTTCATAGCCTCTAAATCTCCCCTTTTCCAGCTCAGCTACCAGGAGATCATACTACCAAATCTTAGTCATTGATCCTCCTATAGTTAACCACACATTTTTCCACATTGGCTTCCCCGACACGACCTCGAGGGGTCGAGTGCGGTTGGAGGTTGCATGTCAATTTTCATTCGTATAGTTACCTCATTCCATTTATTGAACCATGATATGTGATAGGGATATGGGTGCTTCTCACATTTCAGACTAAGTTTATTAACCATCACTATTGAGAACATATTTTTACAACTAACAACATCAATAATAATTTTACATACCTTCTCTCTAGAGGTACATCTTGTTCGAAAGATATTTTTTGCAGCCAAGAATCACCACTGACACCATCTTTTTATTTATCCTTCTTTGAGAATATCATCATTCTCCTTAGTATGAGGTTTTAGCTAATCTTGAAAAAACCTCCATTTCATTTACTTCTTTGGCTTTAACCAAATTTACTCACAGATGTTGTACTTTCCATCTATCTTGTGTAGGATAGTGTGGAAACTTAAAATCTTTGTGCCCTTATTCACCACATCGGTAACAAGTATATTGCCTTTAGGGTCTATTCCAACCTTATCCTCTGCCATATCCTCTTCCTCTCTGAAACCCCTACCTCTTTGGTAGTTACCATGACCTTGGCCATATTCTTCCTACCCTTCTGCATTAGATGATCCACCTTTAAGGGAATCAAATCTACCTCTCCCTCTCATTAGAGATGATGATGGTCCTCTCTTCATTCCTCTTCTAAAAGTTAATCCTCTTGTTCTTTTCTTCTACTTTTGATGTGATTTTATAATCATCATCTAGGATAAGGATCCAAAGCATACTCAATTCATCGTGTATGGTATAACACAACCAAAATTTACATACCTTATAGCTTTATGTTCTTCAAACTCTCCTTGTTCCACCTGGATTGAAATCTTGTAAAATTCATTGGTATACACTTCGATGTTGAGATCCTTATGTCTTAGGTTTTGAAAACTTTGAAATAATGTCTAGGCATAATCTATAGGAAGAAAATTTTCTTTCAACTTCTTCACCATTTTCTTCCAATTCTGGATCTTTCTATTTCCTTTTCTTTGTATTTCATTTACAGGTGATCCCACCAGATCAATGCATGTTTGAATAACTTAGTACATGAAAATTTAACCTTAATATCCTTTGAAAGGGTTTCAGTACGTTGGAAAAGTGACAAAGCAGCTTAAGAATCAACAAGTAACTCTTTCGCGCACCCGACCTCCCGAGGTCGTGCCGAGACAGCCGGTGTGGGTAGAATGTGCAGGCAAACTAGTTAGGAAGTCTAATGTCTTCGACACGCACTAATGGTATTTGCGAATCTAAGGAAAAGAAGGCCCTTCTAACTTGGACTGGTGTGATAGATCGATCAGTGAGGATGACTCGCTCAAGGCTCCAATCAATATCGAGCTCTGGCGTGATTCGATCTATGGGTTGTGGGATGCGTGGAAAATGACCCGGGATGGTTTCGTGTATTTCTCCTGATAGGGTCATATGGTGAATATAGTCAACTCTATGGACGATTCTCTGGCCTAGTCCAAAATTCTCTAGCTTCGTTGGCTATTGTGTCTAGTAGGGATAACTGTTGAATGATGAGAGGTGGAATCGGAGTAGACTGAAATACTAATTTACGTAGGCCAGTGTCTATGTCTAATTCTCTTATGGATTCGTTAGGCTGTGGGATCTGTGGATCACAACCATAGACTCTTGGTTGTTGCGGTCCCGTTATGGTCATACGGGAGATCAAGTTCTGATCCCTAGTATCCAGTAGTCGTAAGCTTTTTCAGCTTCTATGTTTAGAACCAACAGTTGTGCGATCTTCTCAGAATACCTTACAGGCGTTATCGCAACTTGGATTCTTAAGCTGGTATCTATATCTACTAGGGTGTCTCCAGCATCTGGCTATGGAACTAAAGGATCACACCCGAATGTTTGTTCTCTTTCGAGCCCTTCTACAGTCATGTGGGTATTTTCTAGGGTAATCTGTAGTTTGGCTGATTTGACCAAAACAGATATGCTTGGTCGTCTTCGATGTTTAACCCTCTCAACTGTGTCCTGATCTGTTGGAAGTCTGTTGTTGTTTGGAAGACTTGTATCCTAAGGTTTTGGTCAATGTCAGTTATTGCCACTACGGTATTGGGCTGAGCACAATTGGCTCGAAAATGTATTCCCTGGGCTCCCTAGGTCCCGTAATTGTCATGCAAAAGCAGTAATGAAACAAACTATAATAAAGTAAAATCTAAGTGCACTTCTAGCATATATAATTTCTTTTTGTATTTTCTGGCAATTTATAAGAAAGCAGCTATTTAAAAATATTTAGAATTGACAACTAAACTAACAACGTAAAACAAACAAAATAGCCGAGTGTAGCTATTTGTCTGTGTGATTTCGTATATCTATTCTAAACAACGAAATAACTAATCTATCCGCAAGATTCTCGATCCTACCTCAGAAGTGAGGAATGAATCATAGTTTCTCAGAAACTATCAATCCCCACAACCTCCCTGGCAATATCGAGAATGGAAATAACTGAAATAAAGTGATTAACTACTTTATTTGATAAGTTCTAACTAAAACTTTGAAAGATGGAACCTGGATTTCGCAGAACAGTGGCGAATCCGATGGTGTGTGTGTTCTTGTCCCCTCGATGATCTCTTCGTTCTTTGTGCTCACGTGAATCCAGAAAAGCGTGGAATGCTTGCATCAACAGGAATAGATATTTGGATCAATGGACAACCTTCAGAATGCAGACAGAATAGAATGCGGATAGGAGAGGGATAGCGCAAGAGTACAGAGCTTGGCCTATGCAATTCCTAGCGGGGTCTACTGCGAATCATGCAACAAAAGCGTCCAGAACCTGAAACTAGTCTGTATGAAGAGCAAAACCTGCAACTTTAATGGCTGCCTAGACTATTCTACTCCAAAACAATAATACTATTTGCACAAGTTGGATCTGTGGCTTACCAACAGCAACACAAAGCTAAAACAAACCTGCAACAAACTATGCTACCAATCCTAAGCAAACTAAAACGACCACAAAGATCAAAACATGAAAGTTGGAGGAAAATGGTGGCCCAAATAATGTTCTCACTTGCACAAGTTGATATGTGGCTTAAAACCGCAACACAATACTAACCAAAGCACTCAATGAGAAAACTAAGAATTCTAAGCAAAGGAAAACTAAATCTACTGCAACAAGAAATTCAAAAGCAAACTTTGGAGCAAAATTCAGAGGCCATTTGCATGTGCACAAACCATGCATTTATAGGAATCCAAACATCCAAAAATCAAATCCAAACTGAACTCCTAAACATTAAACAAAAGAAAAACACTATTCCAGGGGACCAAAACATTAATGCATGCTCAAGTTGGCAAGAAAAGTGGTGAGTCGTGATATTTCACGCGGGTCGTGGTCAAAAGAGCGTTCGGAAAACGCGCAAGACAGACCGCCGCCGCGTCAGTGGCGGGAAGCAGGACCGCCGCCGTCTGGCAGTCGAGGCGGCGGCAAGTCACATCAAGACCAAAAAGCCAAGAAAAGAGGGAAAAATAGGGAAAACAAAGCACGGGGCTAAGCTGGGCATGCGGGATGTTAACGCATATCCGTAAAGCTTCTCGGATCCCGAACACCTTGCGAAGAGACTCATATCATCATTGGGGCACTTATTACACTGCTCCGCAAAGACAAGACCTTACAATTTTGGGTACGCGTACATATTGCCCTCTGAGAAGCGTTTTAGCCATGAAGAGGCATAAAACGGTGGGTCCGAGTATGGCAGTCGAAATGGGAAGTTAGAAGTTATACCTTACACGTCCGTGTGTCGAAATGACGCCATCCAAAATTCCCGCCACCTGCAAAATGAAAAGAGAACTCAAGTGCAGATAGATACAATAATTTGGAAAATAAACGCTAAAACAATAGGGGAAGAGGACGTACCATTAGTGCGAGGATAGAAACTTACCTCCGTCAGCGCTCCGAACCTGCGAAAAAGCCATTTTAAAACGAAATAGAAGGATATATATATGAAAGTGGGCCCATTTTCCTATTCATTTGCGCGAGTCGATTTGATAGATTTTGAGCTCTGGGGCCCACGGTAATGGTTTCTCACGCGAGTAGCGTCAAAACGTCCACAGCGAGATAGTGATCATGCCTCCACGTGCGGAACGCCACCCCGCGAGATCACAGGTTGGTTTTTCTTCAATTTTGTGCTTTTCCCTCTTCAATTTTAAAATGCTAAATTTGTTGTAATGGGGGGGTCATTTTTGAAAATGTTAGGTTTAAAAGGTCCGTCTAGGGGGGGCGCCTACTGGGTAGGCTTTGTTTTTAGCTAAAACGGTCATTTTTTGCGTTTTTTGGACTTTTTAGGGTTAAAACCCGCGGGTTTTCGGACCGCGACCGCCGCCCTGGCCAGGGCGGCGGTTACATGACCGCCGCCCTGATCAGGGCGGCGGTTACGAGACCGCCGCCTTTAAGGCGGCGGTTACAAAACCGCCCCCCTGCTCAGGGCGGCGGTTTTGCACAGAATGCAACAGAGCTTGTTTTGGAGACTTATACTTATATTTTCTTGCATTTCTGTATGTTTTTGCGATTCTCCCGATATCGTTTAGATACTAACTTACTCTGTTTTGTGTGTTTTTGGGTGTACGCAGGTGAAGGAGGAGTATATTAGATGGAGCCGGGAGAGAGAGTGTGACTGGCTGCCCGGGGTATTGGATGCCCTTTCAGCAGATGAGGAGGACACATTGCAGAGGGCCGGCATATTGCGGATATCGCGTGTGCCTCACGTTGCTCCGTCTAGTCACATACTCTGTGACTTATTCTCATACTGGGATGCAGATCGGAACACTTTCCGATTGCCAGGGGTCCGTGGTGAGTGGACCATTACATTAGAGGACGTCTACCGCATTCTGGGGGTCCCGATCATTGGGAGGAGACTCACACTAGAGACAAGCAGGCTCACGGGCACAGATTGCACAGTGGGCGACATATATGGGAGATGCAGCTATTTCCACGGGGCCGAAGAAGGGAGTGAGAGTTAGATCCATTCCTTCTTTGCCCATCCCCGTATTTCGATAGGCCATCATGGGGATCCTTGCCTCGAGACTGATCGGGGACAAGGGAGGTGACACTTTGTTATATTGTTGGGCCCCCATCATTGCACAGATAGAGGGGCATGGCCGGATATACGCCTGGGGGGCAGACATCTTGGGGACCACCTATCACGACTTATACAGGGTGGTCCATTTACAGGGACAGTCTTTGAGTCACCCTACTCTAGTTATGAGTTGGGTGTATGAGCGCTTCATTCCCTATGGCAGAGGCGTGGAGGTGGCAGATCCTGGGGCTGTGAGGGCAGCCAGGTGGTCGATATGTCGGCTTAGAGCACCTCATCGCCCAAGAGCTTCCCTTACTATAGCAGACATGGAGGCCACACCGCACTCAGCCTTATGGCCGGCTGATATGGGGAGAGGAGGCCATGACATTGGTCTCCTGCTCCATCACAGGGCAGCTTATTGACCGTGTGGGACGGGTAGAGGTACATCCTTTCAGCAGAGTTCCTCAGCAGTTCGGCCTCCCATATGTGGGCATGCTTCCTCCAGTAGCACCAGTTTATAGATCAGTTCGGGAGGCTAGAGGGGGGCCTAGAGGCCGTGGTTGGACAGTGGTTACCCCTGGCATTCCTATTGCAGCCAGGGGGATAGTTCGGGCCAGAGGGAGAGCTGGTGCGCCTCGGGCACCTTTACTTCGGATTACCGCGGGTCCTGCTCATAGTAGTGATGACCCTATAGATATTGACTCCGATTCTGAGGAGTCCACAGAGGGAGGGTCGGAGGAGCAGACGGATGAGAGTGATCCTGAGTGGCATGACACTCAGGATATCATGCAGGCGGAGAGGGCGGAGCAGAGCGCAGAGAGAGAGACTCTGGTTTCGAGGAGCCACTCTCCCGGGGCCATGGTGGAGATGATGAGTCCGTTGCGGGGCGTCATGTTGCCCCAACTACAGGAGCAGCTCCTCAGTCGGCAGCGGCATCTGCAGCGGGTCCTGGCCCTAGTGACCCATCTTGGAGGCTCGGTGATCCGAGTAAGTTATCTTCTCCTCCTTTGCAGTGTTAATTTGATTTAGGACTTGTTTTAACTGCTATCTCTCCTTATATTGGTATCCTGTATATTTTAGCCTCTTGCCTAGTTTTTAATTCATCTTTCCTCTTTGTTTTGCAGAGACCGTTGACGAGTGGCGGGATCTAATCCGTAGGGTATGTACCGATTCTCTGATGATCCCTATGGATAAGACCCGTGCGGAGCTATCCGTAGATGCCGGGGAGCCCTCAGCAGCCGGCAGGCATACCGACGTCTTCGCTCCCGTTTGGCATGTGGCCAAGATGGTGTCGACTCTCCGCACAGAGTTGGCAGGCTATAGGACAGCCGAGCGCCTTATGAGGAGCCGTTCTCATGGCGAGACCACGACCGCTCCTCGGGACCCTGAGCCCTCCGTCCATTCAGAGCGCCAGCGTAGCCGGAGTCCTAGGCGAGGGCGCGCACCTTTGGCCGGGATCGCGAGGGGCTGAGAGGCCACTTGGCCCCTATGCATCTTTTGTATTATAGATTCTTTTGTGTATTACGGGCTCTTTGAGCATTTTGACCATGCCTAGTGCATGATGGCATTGTATACAAATATTGATTATTTATATATATGCGCCGATTTTGGATCAAAACTTTGTCACTTGGGTCTTCCCTTTCTGTTTCCAACTTTTTTGTGTATACTACGATGTATGTTTCATATGCTTTCTAGAATGTATGCAATGGAAAATAGATGATGCAAATGTTTGCTTTCTTTTTGTGTTTCATGATGCTGATACATGATTTTGTAGATATATTGTGATCTTAAATCTTAGTTTCTGTGAGCAATTTGGATACCTCATGATTTGTTTTGGCAAAGTGATGAAAATAATCAGTATGATGAATAGATTAACTTGCCCCACTCCTAACTCCACGCAACTAGTAAGATGCGAGGGCTCATCACCAAGAGCCAAGAAGGGCGCAAGTTATGGAATATGGTGAAGTGATAGTGATGAAAGACAGACGAAGCTTTGGTGGAACCAAATGAAAACTACAAGCTTATTCTACCTGAATGACTTCATAGTTTTGGATGCAACTTGCTTTGCGGTTTATCCAGACTTAGACCCGTAGATGGCCACATAGTAGACAAAATCTGGGTTTTTAGGATTTTTAACTCTCTTGGAATTTTTGAACATCTGATTCATTCGTTATTGACTCAAAGTTTGAATTGATTGTTTATGACCTTTTAACATTTACTTTGTTTAGAGGACCCCCTACACTTTGCCCCATGCTACCTGTAAGAAGCATGGGTTTATCACCGTGGGCAAGGCATAGGCTAGTAAGGGCATTTCCATCCTTTCCCAACCCTACGTCACTAGTAAGAGACGCAAGCTCATCACCGAAGGTTGGTGGGGCAAGGAAATGTGTAAAAATAAAATTTTCTGTTTAATCACTTCTTGACTTGTCTATTTGAGTAAAATGTCAGTATATGCTTATTTTCCAAAGAGATGTGTATATGGGATAGATGTGACACCATGAAGCTTCTAGAACAGACCATAGGCAAGACACCTATCCTAAGAAGAAATCAAAGCGAGAACGAACTTGCAGATCTTGGTATGGTTACCGTTAGGACTTCGTCATGTCTGATTTATTTGATAAAAGATTCTGAGTTGATTGATGATATCGAAGACGGAGAAGTATGATTAAAGAGCTTTATGCCAAAAACATCACGAGTTTGTAATGAATTGCTTTGAGGATAGATTCCTTGATCACAATTTATGTAAGAAACAAGTGGACAAAATGATCTAAATCTATATGAAGATGCAATGTAGATAGTTATATAGGTAGCGTTAGCTGCTTACGCGTAGAAACGCTTGAGGTGGAGAGAATTGACTGTTTCGCCAAACTCCTCACCTTCTAGCGTGCATAAGAGGTATGCACCATTTCCGTAGTCCTTTGTGACTCGGTACGGGCCCAACCATTTGGGCCGGAATTTCCTTCCTTCGCCGGTCTTCTTGTCGATCCGGCTGTCTAACCTTAGAACTAGGTCACCTTCGTATATGTCACGTTCATAGACCTTCTTGTTGTACTGCCGGCACATCCGGTCGGCATAGACTCTATGTCGTTGTTCGCCTAACCTAGCTTCATCCAGACTTTCTAATTGAGAAAGACGTGCTTCTCTGTAAGCGTCCTCATCCGTAATCCTCAGCGAAATGCGAGACCGGGATTTCAACTTCGAGTGGGAGAACTGCTTCTGACCCAAATACCAGCGAGAAAGGAGTTGCTCCTGTCGGAGTTCTTATTGAGGTTCGATGGGCCCACAAGGCCGGATATAACTTTAAATGCCAATCCCGCTTGTTTTCTTTCACTGTTTTAAGGAGAATGGCTTTCAAGTGTTTTGTTTGTTGCTTCAAATTCACCGCCCATTGGCTTGGGGATAGTACAAGGAAGCCGTATGATGGCTGATTTTAAATTTGTTGCAGATAGCTCACGAACTTCTTCATTCTTGAAAGAAGTTCCATTATCTCGAGATAATGATTTCATGGATACCGTACTCGCAAATGATTTGGTTCAAAATGAACTTAGCGATTACACAGTAACTGTGCATGGGGCTTGTAAGAGGCATGGCCTCTACCCATTTAGTGAAATATTCAAAGGGCCGTGATTATAAAATTGTGGCCATCTCGTGGACGAGGGAGAGAACTTTCCTATCAAGTCCAGCCCCATGTAGAAAAGGGCCACTGAGTAGCGATCGGTTGCAAAGCTTCAGGCTTGCATATGGATCTCATGAGAGAACTCCTGACATTTATGACACCTGCGTACAAACTCTATTGTGTCATGTTCTAGAGTGGGCCAGAAATAGCCCATTCGATGTATTTTTCGAGCAGTGGCATGGCCACCGAAGTGGCCTCCACATATACCGCTATGGGATTCATGGAGAATCCTCTTGGACTCTTCTGTGTCAACACACCTTAAGAGCATTCCATCGAATGCTTTCCGATAGAGCACCTGCTCTATAATGACGTATTTAGCTACGATAATGCGTAACCGCCTTCTTTGTTGAGGTGTAGCTCCTTCTGGGTACCTATGGTCCATGATATAACTAATGATATCAGCGTACCAAGGGCACTCAGATATAGCAGGTCGGGTTTCGACGTAGTATACGCATTCATCTGGAAAGTCTAAGTCTACTAAGTCGCCTCCGTCTAGCGGGTTATCAGCTAACCAATCTGCGATGATTTGCCCTTTAACTGACTTTTGGTTTACAAAAGTTAATTCGAACTCTCCCATTAAGGTTATAAAACGTCCAGCTTTTTTGGACAAGGACCCTTGTGTGAGAAAAGTCCGTAAATGGTCCGTCTTTACTATGACCCTTGTCTCTTGATTTAGCATGTAGTGTCTTAGGCGTTTAGTAGCAAAGACTATGGCAAGACATTCTCGCTCTGCTTGTGTATAGCGCGTTTCGTAGTCGAGCAATGTTTGGCTAATGAAATAAATCACACGCTCTCTCTTGTCATCGTCTTCTTGGGCTAGCATGCAAGCTAACGAAACATCGGTAGCTCGTGAGTACAAAATTAAAGGGCGATCTAGCTTTGGTGGCATTAGCGTAGGCGGTGATAGCAGGAAATGCTTGACTGCATCAAAAGCTTCATTGCAATCTTCAGTCCAATCAATGCTATAGTCCTTCTTGAGTAAATTGTTGATTGGATGAACGGCGAAGCTTAGATCCGGGATAAATCTCCGGATTGCACCCAGCTTTCCGAGAAATGATCTGATTCCAGATTCATTCGAGGGTGGGACCATTTCGAGGACAGCCCGAATTTTGGCTGGATCAACATCGATCCCTCGTGACGATATGATGTAACCTAGGAGCTTTCCTCCTGTTACACCAAATACGCATTTTTCTGGATTTAGCGTGACTCCGTATTCTATTAGACGTGAAAGAATGATGCGGAGTACTTCGGGATGGTCACAACGCTTCTTGGCCTTAGCCAACAAGTCATCTACGTAGGATTCCACGATTTTATGGATTAAATCGTGAAATATGTATGTCATGGCCCGCTGGTACGTAGCACCGGCGTTCTTGAGACCGAATGGCATAACAGCGTAGCAATAGGTTCCCCAAGGAGTTATAAACGTGGTTTTAGCTTGATCTTGCTCGGATATTTTGATTTGATTGTATCCCGAGAATCCATCCATGAGAGACAAGAGTTCAAAACCTGCTGTTGCATCAACAATAACGTCTATGGATGGTAATGGGAAGTCGTCCTTAGGGCAAGCTTTGTTGATATCTCGAAAATCTATGCAGATGCGTATCTTTCCATTCTTCTTGAGAACGGGAACGATGTTGGATACCCATTGGGAGTAGTCAACTGGCTTGATGAATCCTACCTGAAGGAGTTTTATTACCTCCTCTTTTACCATGAGGGCTACTTTGGGCTTCATGGGTCTTGATTTTTGTTTAATTGGCTTCGCATCTGATCTAGTGACGAGGTTGTGTACCGCAATGTGGGGTGCGACTCCTGTCATCTCTTTGTAATTAAATGCAAATGCCTTTTGATGTTCTTTGAGAACCTGAGTATGTATTTCCACTTCCTCTGGGGTTAACGAAGAACCTAGCTTTAAAATTCTTGGTTCATCTTCCGTTCCGATATTGACATCGATTGTTTCTTCAATTAAAGAGGCATTACCCTCTTCGAACTCAGGTGGTGCCGGAGGTAGATCTATATCATCCCCGTTTTCCACCGCGTATATATTAGGTTCTTTTTGTGAGGGAAGATTCATTACGGGATTTCCGAAGTAGGAAGATGAATGCGGATCAGAGATAAATCTAGCGTGTGATATAGAGAGATGTAGTGCCGCATAGGCATTTAAGTAATCCAAAGTAGCCGCATCATTTCCAACATGGTCTAGGACGGTAGATTCACTTCCGCTTGAAAGAGGATTTATCATTGTTTTTATCAATGGTTCGTTTCGAATGGATATTGTGAAATGAGTATCTTCTAGCTCATTGTTTGGAGTAAAACGTGATGCTGAGGTTGCTATTGAATCGGCGAGAAGATTTTTTTCTCGCGGGATTGCTTCAATGGATATGAAGTTGAACGCCTTGCTTAAATCTAATACAGCATTTTTGTAAAGTTGCAAGTGTTCGGCTTTAGTTTCATATACCTCTGAAACTTGGTTTGCCACTAATTGCGAGTCTCCTAAAACTCTGATATTATCAATACCAATTCTTTTGGCTAAGGTAAGGCCAAGGAGGAGGGCTTCGTACTCAGCGCTGTTGTTTGTGCATTCAAAGTTTAATTTAAAAGAGAATGGGAGGACCTTCTCTTCGGGCGAGGTAAGAATTATACCTGCCCCCGCTCCATAACGGCATTTAGCTCCATCGAAATGGAGAGTCCAATACTTAGCCGGGAGTATGGATGTAGGTGTATCTGCTGTGTTTGCACACTCTACTTCTACCATATAGAGATCTTCTGCTGGCAAGGAACCAACACCTAGGGAAAATCCGATACCTACTGAATCGAATGGTAAGAACATTGGTGAATCTTGTTCTATCAACTCAACGATCTTCGCAGTAGTCCCTAATGATACTATTTCTTTAGTTTTGCCTTTAGGGGTTGGAATTGTTTGGGCTATGTTGGTAGTTTCAAGATCCGTCGTAGGTATCAACTTTTCCTCTGGCTTTGGGTCAGAGGGTTTGTTAAGTTGGTTTGTTGGAAGTTCGATTCTGAGTGTATACCTGGTCTTTTCTTTAAATCAGCTAGGTGTACGCCAAACGGCTTTGGATCACCTTTGGCTACAAATACCTTTCCCAAATGCAGGAATCTTACTTCTTGAAATAGCGTGGAAGGGATTGCCTTCATTCGATGTATCCAGGGCCGGCCGAGGATCATATTATAGTTAGTTTCCCGATCTATAATATAAAACTCGGGCCAGATTGTTTTAGGTCCTAAGGTGACCGGTAGTATTATAGTTCCTATCGATGTGGCTTTAAGGCTATCGTAGCCTCTCAAGGTATTTCGTAGTAGAAAGCTTTGTTTCTCCATATCCCAATTTTTGGAGAAAAGAGAAAGGGACTATGTTAACCGCAGCTCCATCATCAACCATTGCCCGTTTTACATAGTTATTATAAACTTGTACTTGCAAGTGTAGGGCTGGATCGCCTCGGCGTGCGATCTCAAAAAGGCATCCGTAGGCATTTTACTTATTTCGAATATGAATTCAACATCCCTATCTCGCTTGTCCCGGAGGATAAACATCAAAGTCTATATGATTTACTTGTGCTTCTGGTGGTGGAGTGATACTAATTAAATGACCCAAACCTAACGCCTCTAAAAGAGCAGCCCTGTGAGTAGGGGAATTCTTTAGTAAATCAAGGAATGAAATATGCGAGAAGGTTTTTGTTAGATCATTAATTAGATCGTAAGCACCCATAGGTTTTGCTACGGTTTGCTGGATGTTATCTGTTTCCGGCAGGTGGCTTGGACTTGGTTGAGAGAAATACTCTCGTGTTCTCGTAATTGCTTCAACGGGTAATTCGGAGTCTAACTCTACTAATCCAACTACCTTAGGTCGTGGTTGACTTCCTAGTTGTGGCGCGACTAACGGATTTAGCGAGGTTGAGGCCTCGTGATCGTTGTTTCCTGTTATTGCACCTTTGTTTGTTCCAGCTGGTTTCAACCTATCGCTATCATGATTTGGGAGTGGATCATTAAAGATCTTGAGAGGGGCATTCTGAGGGGAAACTGCCCCTGCGAAGGTACTTGCCGTTGGTGACGTAGGATCTGCTAAGAACATATCCATAAAAAATTGTTTTTGTTCATTTGGCAAGCGTTGCATGAATTTGTTGTAATCACGACACGTTCTAGTGTCATGACCCCGAATTTTATGGAAACCACAATAAGAATTGGGGTCAGAATTCCCGCTTTGTTGGTTTGGTGTGTATTGTGGCCTAAAATTCCGATCAAACTGTTGCCTATTAGGACTAAAGTTTTGTTGTTTCTGGTTTTGACTTTGGTTTTGATAACCAAAGGAGTTTTGGCTTGGTCCTTGTATGGGATTTCACCGTTGTTGTTGTTGTGGATTATTAAAATCCACCGTATTGATCGTCGGGGTAAAATTGTTGTTTCTTTGGTTGTTTGTTTGTGACGGAGTATTAACGACATTTACCCTCTTGGGCTGGTCAGTTACCCCATCTGTTGTTACCCCACGATTTTTGTTAAGGATTTTGGGTCCTTGATTGACGCTTGTGGTGGTTGTAGTATTTTGAGTAGAGGTGATTAACCTCCCGTTTGCTCCATACGTCTTACGGCCACTATCTATCGCTGCTTGATCAATTCGCAGAGCGCTCTCAAGTACCTCGTCATAAGTCCTTAGTGGGAACTTCTGGACTTCTTCCTTCACTTCTCTGCTAAGAGAATGAAGGAATAAATCGCATAGCTCCATCTGATCCATGTTTGGAGCGCTTGCCGAGGAATAAAGGACTGTGCGCCACCTTTGGATGAAATGGGCGACAGACTCGTTATGTTCTTGCTTGATGTGCAAGAACTCCCTGATTCCTGTCCTTAATAGTTTGTTCATGTCGAAGGCTTTGATGAACTCAGACACGAGTTGTTCAATGAATGTATGGAAGCTTCTGTATTCTCGTAATACCAATCGAGGGCAATGCCTTCCAACGTTTTGGGAATATTTTAGCAACAACCCCATCCCATGGGAGTAGTTCACGAATGGCTGTAGCGTAAGCTTTGATATGCGCATTCGGATCTCCTTCTCCTTTGTATTTGGGCAAATCGGGAAGAGGCCTTGGAAGCATAACGCTTCGTATGGTGAAATCTAAGGGCTCCTTTAAATATTCTGAATAAGTCCCTATCGCATACGCCTCAACCATTGATGGTGCCTCGCTGAGGAGGCGGTGGCGGAACGGGTTGTTGATATGGCGTAATGTACGCAAGTAGCAGGGGCATAAGGCAATCCCTGTATTTGAGTAAACACGCCGGGGGATGAGTACATATCCCCTTGTGGTGATTTGGAGTACATGTTTAAGTACGAAGGTGTACTATCCAGGAATGGATTGCTCAGATCGGGACCAGAGGAACAAAGTGCTAGCGATGGTGGGTCTAGTTGGCACTTTGTGAATATTGAGGAGTCATACCTAACGTGCCTACTCCCGTGAGGAGATCTACTTGGCTAGGATGGTGCGGAGGATTGGAACTCCCTGTTTGTATGAATCTCGAATTTTGACTTGCTTGGGCAAGTTCTAATCCTCTAACCTTTTCTATTAGAGTTGAAATGACTTCATTCGGTGAAGCCACGATATCGTGCCTTGGTGGCGTTTGTTGTATAACATGGCTTTCATGAGGTGTGTGATATCCTCGCTATGAACTCGATCACTATCCCGCCAAGCATCTCTCGAGAGTATTTTCCATACGTGATGGCATAGGGGAATTTTTTGAGGAGAGAACTCGGGCCGTATCTCGCAGAGTTCCTAGGTGGGTACATGCCTGAGAGCGTTGTTCACTCCTAGGATAACGTATTGAGTACTCGCATCATCTAGAACCGAGTATGGATCTGATTGTCTACTAATAGGTGGTCCGAGTAATACCCGAGGAGATGAAGCAGACTCCAGCTTAATGTCATATTGTTCGAGCTCAAGGCTCGTTTGTGTTTGAGCAAGTTGCTCCAACCCTCTCGTTTGGAAGGACGAGTTATATCTAGTCCTTGGTGTTTGTGTTGACAATCGATTAGTTCAATAGTTGTCGCCCCACACATGAGAGTGAGGGTGATGACCGCCTATTCTCGTTGGGCGTAGTATGCCTCAAGACCCAAGAGGGGTCTCGCCGTATGCATCGAATCCCGACATATTCTGGGGTATATGAATACCCGCAGTAATAATGGGAAGGAGCGAAGGTGATTTGAGAAGATGAAACTTCTCAAAGAGAAGGTGAAAGAATTGTTTGGTTCACGCTGGGTTCACCAATTTTGTACGTTGGAAAAGTGACAAAGTGAGCTTGAGAATCAACAAGTAACTCTTTCGCGCACTCCGACCTCCCGAGGTCGTGCCGAGACAGCCGGTGTGGGTAGAATGTGCAGGCAAACTAGTTAGGCAATCTAATGTCTTCGACACGCACTAATGGTATTTGTGAATCTAAGGCAAAGAAGGCCCTTCTAACTTGGATCGGTGTGATAGATCGATCACGAGGATGATCGTCAAGGCTCCAATCAATATCGAGCTCGCGTGATTCGATCTATGGGTTGTGGGATGCGTGGAAAATGACCCGGGATGGTTTCGTGTATTTCTCCTGATAGGGTCATATGGTGAATATAGTCGATTCTATGGACGATTCTCTGGCCTAGTCCAAAATTCTCTAGCTTCGTTAGCTGTTGTATTTAGTAGGGATAATTGTTGAATGATGAGAGGTGGAATCGAGTAGATCGAAATACTAATTTACGTAGGCCAGTGTCTATGTCTAATTCTCTTATGGATTCGTTAGGCTGTGGGATCTGCGGATCACAACCATAGACTCTTGGTTGTTGTGGTCCCGTGATGGTCATACGGGAGATCAAGTTCTGATCCCTAGTATCCAATAGTCGTAAGCTTTTTCAGCTTCTATGTTTAGAACCAACAGCTGTGCTATCTTCTCAGAATACCTTACAGGCGTTCTCGCAACTTGGATTCTTAAGCTGGTATCTATATCTACTAGGGTGTCTCCAAATATCCTGGTTGTGGAACTAAAGGATCACACCCGAATGTTTGTTCTCTTCGAGCCCTTCTACAAATACCATGTGGGTATTTTCTAGGTAATCAGTAGTTTGGCTGATTTGACCAAAACAGATATGCTTGGTCGTCTTCGATGTTTAACCCTCTCAACCGTGTCCCGATCTCTGCTGGAAGTCTGTTGTTTTGGAAGACTCAGATCCTAAGGTTTTGGTCAATGTCAGTTATTGCCACTACGGTATTGGGCTGGGGCACAATTGGCTCGAAAATGTATTCCCTGGGCTCCCTAGGTCCCGTAATTGTCATGCAAAAGCAGTAATGAAACAAACTATAATAAAGTAAAATCTAAGTGCACTTCTAGCATATATAATTTCTTTTTGTATTTTCTGGCAATTTATAAGAAAGCAGCTATTTAAAAATATTTAGAATTGACAACTAAACTAACAACGTAAAACAAACAAAATAGCCGAGTGTAGCTATTTGTCTGTGCGATTTCGTATATCTATTCTAAACAACGAAATAACTAATCTATCTGCAAGATTCTCGATCCTACCTCAGAAGTGAGGAATGAATCATAGTTTCTCAGAAACTATCAATCCCCACAACCTCCCTGGCAATATCGAGAATGGAAATAACTGAAATAAAGTGATTAACTACTTTATTTGATAAGTTCTAACTAAAACTTTGAAAGATGGAACCGGATTTCGCAGCAAAAGGCGAATCCGACGGTGTGTGTGTTCTTGTCCCCTCAGTATGATCTCTTCGTTCTTTGTGCTCACGTGAATCCAGAAAAGCGTGGAATGCTTGCATCAACAGGAATAGATATTTGGATCAATGGACAACCTTCAGAATGCAGACATAATAGAATGCGGATAGGAGAGGGATAGCGCAAGAGTACAGAGCTTGGCCTATGCAATTCCTAGCGGGGTCTACTGCGAATCATGCAACAAAAGCGTCCAGAACCTGAAACTAGTCTGTATGAAGAGCAAAACCTGCAACTTTAATGGCTGCCTAGACTATTCTACTCCAAAACAATAATACTGTTTGCACAAGTTGGATCTGTGGCTTACCAACAGCAACACAAAGCTAAAACAAACCACTGCAATAAACTATGCTACCAATCCTAAGCAAACTAAAAGGACACAAACCTAAAAACATGAAATTGGAAAGCAAAATGGAAAATTCAAATAATTTGCACTTGCACAAGTTGGATATGTGGCTTATAGCAACACAATACTAACCAAAGCACTCAATGAGAAAACTAAGAACCTAAGCAAAAGGAAAACAAATTCAGTGGGACCAAAGAATTAAGAAATTCAAAAGCAAATTTTTGGAGCAAAATTCAGAGGCCATTTGCATGTGCACAAACCATGCATTTATAGGAATCCAAACATCCAAAAATCAAATCCAAACCGAACTCCTAAACATTAAACAAAAGAAAAACACTATTCCAGGGACCAAAAACATTAATGCATGCTCAAGTCGGCAAGAAAACCGGTGAAGAGATATTTCACGCGGGTCACTTATTAAAGAGCTGCTGCAAAGAAAGACTTACAATTTTGGGTACATACGGTTTCCACTCAAAGAAATTTTCCATGTGATTTGATAGAGTCGCAACTCCTCGTGGCATAACACTCCACCATGATCAAGACCATTAAAAGCCAAGAAAAGAGGGAAAATCGAATGACCAATCAAAACTAATCTTATTCTTCATTTCCTCCTTCATTCCTTAATGGAGGTCATTCTTCAAGGATGTCAACGGGTCAACATCCCCATTTGCAAGTCTTCTCTCTCGAGATGAGTAACTTCTCTAGTGAGCTCAACAAATTTTCTCTCGTAGCTCCTATATATGCCTATTCATCTAGGAATAACATCATGTCTCACTTCTAGCCATGCTTATATAAAATAGAGGTAATAAATCACACAAACAAATATAGGTTATATTACCTTCACTATTCCTACAAGATCCAAATCCCGCTCGATACCGATTTATGTGGATCCACCTGCAAGAGGTCAAAATTCCTCAAAAACACACAAACATGATTTTTAAAATCTCCAAAAGATTCAAAATAGTTTTTTTCTCATTCATGAATCCACACTAATATTTTACAACATTACAATCTTCCTTTTATTTTCCACTATCTCTAAAAAACCATAAAATTCCACGAAACCGTAAAAAGCCATGAAATGCTAAAACACCAAAAAATACCTACTAGGAAAAACCTCAGATGGGCCCCAAATTATGTGTACAAAATATTCCTTTGTAAATTAAGGTGTACACTAAATTTTGGCTTATTACATAAAACATAACAAAATATATTAAAACTCTAAGTTTTAGACAAAACCAAAAAAATGTTTGGAGCCAATTTTAGACCACTAGATGAAGGAATTTGGCCTAAAAATATGCAAAAATTTTACTTAACCTTTTTGAAAAGTTTGGTCAAGGCATATTAATAATCAAGATCTAACACCCTAGAAAATTTCAAGACGATCCAACAATCAGATCAAAAGTTATGGCCTTCAGAAGTTATGCACCTGCATCACACACATTTCAAGATAATATTAAGTTTTGTTAAGTTTATTTATTGTAGAAAATCTTGGGTCTACTGTAAATTTTTATATCTAAAATGTACATTTACAACAAAAAAACTAATTTTTAAATTTTCATAACACATAAATTTTACACTTAATATGAAACATTTCACTAAATTACATCATTTTAATATTTTATAAATCATGGTGGGTGGTGTCTCTATAGTTTGATAAATGTCTCATTTTCCTATTTTTGATACAAAAAGTAAAAATATTTAAGACTGTGTACTTTAAACTTGTGATACAAATACTATGTGTTCTCAACTTAAATATATATCTAATATTATTTCTATAAATCTCACCAACACTTTTCTAACAAAATTGCATTATCTTTTCAACATGGTGTTAGTAATTCCACTTAAATATATATATATATATATATATATATATATATCTCAAATAATTCTACTTGTCTACTAACTACTTATTTCTTATAAATCGAGATGACTACTATGTACCTTTTATGATACATTCATCTCCTCAAATGCATCACGAATTTAAAATCCACAATCAATGGACTTATATGTGAAAAGTAGGGTCACATTTAATGATATCTTATGAAACCCTTTGACATATGAAAATGTTAATATCCTTTTTCCAATTCATTTTATAGCTCCAAAACTTGAAAATTTGAGTAATATAAGAAGATATTTCACATTACATTATATCCTTTTATGCTTCTTCCTTAAAGTATTTATAATTGTGAACAATCTTAGAAGGACTAACTACTTATAAATACTAAGGAAGAAGCATAAAAGGGTCTAATGTAATGTGAAATTTCTTCTTTTATTACTCAATTTTTCAAATCTTGGAACTATGCAATGAATTGGAATAAATTAACATTTCATATGTCAAAGGGTTTCAAAATATATCATTAAATGTGACCCTAATTTTTGAAATATGAGACCATTAATTGATTATTTTAAACTCGTGATGCATTTGAGGAGAGGAATGCATCATAATCGTGATACAAATACTATGTGTTCTCAACTTAAATATATCTCTAATATTATTTCTATAAATCTCACCAACACTTTTCTAACAAAATTCCATTATCTTTTCAACATGGTGTTAGTAATTCCACTTAAATATATATATCTCAAATAATTCTACTTGTCTACTAACTACTTATTTCTTATAAATTGAAATGACTACTATGTACCTTTTATGATACATTCATCTCCTCAAATGCATCATGAATTTAAAATCCACAATCAATGGTCTAATATGTGAAGTAGGGTCACATTTAATGATATCTTATGAAACCCTTTGACATATGAAAATGTTAATATCCTTTTTCCAATTCATTTTATAGCTCCAAGACTTGAAAATTTGAGTAATATAAGAAGATATTTCACATTACATTAGATCCTTTTATGCTTCTTCCTTAAAGTATTTATAATTGTGAACAACCTTAGAAGGACTAACTACTTATTTATTAGAAATCGAGATGACTACTATGCACCTTTTATGATGCATTCCTATCCTCAAATGCATCACGAGTTTAAAATACTCAATTAATGGTCTCATATGTCAAAAATTAGGGTCACATTTAATGATATATTTTGAAACCCTTTGACATATGAAATGTTAATTTATTCCAATTCATTGCATAGTTCCAAGATTTGAAAAGTTGAGTAATAAAAGAAGAAATTTCACATTACATTAGACCCTTTTATGCTTCTTCCTTAGTATTTATAAGTGTGAACTATCTCAAAAGGATAATCATTGAAAAAATTGTATGGTAACTATTGATATTATGTATTTTATAAGTATTTATATTAGTAATTTTAGTTTTATTCATGTTTATAGATAGAATTTGACTATTTATCCATGTCATTAGGGTAGTTACTAAGGAGTACATGTTTTATAGTGTGTAAATGTTTCATATTATATTTGTCAAGGTTCTATGAATTACGCACCCTACCTCTTCTAAGTATTTTTGTAAAAGATATATGTAGATTTGAAAATTTTTTGGGTAGGAATGTAAATTTTCTTAATTTAAATAGTATATTTAGTTTTTTAGATCATGTTTAATTATTTGAGTTTGACAATAACGTAGTAATAACTATTTTCATATATAATTTTTTTGTATTGTATACTAAGAAGAAGGAAACTATACAACCGAGCATACAAGTAATTTTTACCATTTGTTAGGAGGGGTAGGAGAAGTAAATATAATATAATAAATTGGGATTTTAAACATCTAACCTCGATTAAAATAATTCATCTATTTCATGATGTTACTTAGAAATATAATATTTATGAGTGAATTATTCCTAAATCTAACTAAGTTGTAAACTTCTACTTTGGAAACTTACAAAATATCACACTGTTGTTCCTACTTCCAAACTACTCAAAATGACAATTTTGGAAGTAAGTGAATGAATTATACCGCTTAGAACAATTCGCAGCAATAACATAAATGATTCAAACACACAACACAATATTTTATCTTGGAAAACCCTAGTTTGAGAGAAAACCAATCGGGAAGGGAAATTTATCTTTCTTCCTAGGATTATATTGGCCAAATTAAATGAATACAGACTATAAGAAGTTGAAGAAAGACAACAATGTTAATTCTACCCTCTCTACTTGCTTTCTACTCATACACCTTGCTTCTAAAAATAAATTCCACCACAAATGGTTTATGTTCACTTCTCTCATGAATCACCGATCAACTACACATGCTCCTCTTTCTTGTATATCTTATTTCCTATGTCCTCTCATGCACTGGATAATAGGAGGGGTCATACAAGGAAGAGACACAGTCTAGACATTCCAAATCCGTAACTTTTTGTTAATATATTTTTTAATTTTATATAGTGACAAGACTATTGGTGAATAAAGAGGGGTGGTTACGCAAACCACCATGGTTACGTAACCGGTCGTAGAGGGGCATTTACATAACCGCCATTTTGTAGAAAGAGGCGGTTCTATAACTTAACAATTTTCTCTTGCTTTTTCTTATTTTTCCTACTCGATTCTAGTTGTTTCGATGAAGGAGTTTTTTCCTGGATCCCTATGGATCATACCTCCCTTGTTGAGGAGGATTTTTGTCCCAAAAAATCTGAGCGAGGGATTAGATGAGGAAACAATTCCCTCACTTTATACTTCAAGTACCACCAAGCCCACCTTGGTGTCTTCCCCTGAGTCCATCTTTACAAGATTCCTGTAAATCTATCCTTATTTCCCGACATTCTTCTCGCAACATTACATCCTCTTCCAACTCACCTCATGAATCCAAGACGCAATCCTCTATGGAAGGTAAAACTGACATTATTCTTCCTAATCAAGTATAGATGGCTGACATAGGTGCAAGTTATCACAATTTACTACTGAGTACATCCACATGAAGTACAACTAATCAAGTTTGAAATAATTTTCTCCAACCTGTTCTAGTATAGTGAATAGTCCATACCGTAGTGGCTTGAGTTTCCTTTCTTGACCTTATAGTCTTTCCTTGCTCAAGTACAACCAAACCTTGTCTCCAACATGAATTTTTTTCTCTCTATGATGTTGATCATGCCTAGCCTTGTACTTGGCTTGAGACTTCTCCAATTGTTCTTTTCCTTGAGATGGATTTTCTAGATCCTCTCAATGAAATTCACTACTCTAGTCACTTATGAATCATGTATCTCTCCTTCTTCCTACTTTCCAACCATAATGTCTAGTGGATTGGTAGGTAGATATCCCAAGCATGTTTAAAAAGGTGACTGCATAGTGGATGTATGTACTACCCTGTTGTAGGAATGTTGGATGTAGGATAAGGAATCCTCCCAAGTCCATGTATATTTGATATTATACCCTCTAATTAGCTGCACCAAAGTCATGTTCACCACCTCTATTTTTATAGACACAAAATCATTCACTTTGGGTAATTATCTAGTCCTTATTGCATACTACTACTCATATGATTCCTAAGTAAGAAAAGTACTAATCAACCCATGTCTTTGGCCACCTTTCTTTTTTTTATGTTGTTACTTTTAGTCTTACACCCTTACTTTCTCAATCTACCTTTTTAATCTTTGGCATTTGTCATTACGGATACTAGCACCAGCCAAGACATTAGTGTTAGGCACACTCGTCACCTCTAGTGCACCTATATTCTCTTTGTACTTTAATCACACTTTTTGGGTCCTTCCTACTCATTTGAGCATCTTATATTTTTGGTATTCGGCCTTTTTGGGGTCAATTGTGAAATTCAAGAAAGGGAATCATATAAATATAAATTTATGTGATCATAATAAAGAACCAAGCACTAAGCACTATCTATCACCACATAAGGTTACATCCATCAACACATCTATCAGATCCATTACATCCATCTAGTTCCATCACAAGGGACATAAGGGCTGGTTTTTTGCATCACACTTCATATGAGGGAAGTTCATTCTTTTCCATGCACAAATTTACTACATTCTAAATTTATCTAATTTCTCACTATCTAAGCGTGCCACACACAAGAGTAATCTAGGGCACAATTTTTGTGCACACACACATAGAACTACATTGGCTCTGAGATGTAGTGCAATGCTCAGTCGTAAGTTTTGTGATAGGTGAAGATAGTATGACCCTCATTCTACATATTTATTTTTAGGATTTGATGTCTATTTGAGGGTTTTACAGGTGCATATTTCATTGCAAGTTTCCAGCGACCTTGACGATCTTGGTGTGACCTCGGAGTGATCAAGGAGGACTAAAGGTGAACACCTTGTGAAATCTCATAGGAAGTTTTCTGAGATTTTCTGTAGAATGAGGATTGCAGAAACGGGTCCAGGGTTCCTACGAGTGCTCTTGTCCCTCTCTAGGTGCCCCAGTACCAGTCTGCTCCTCCAATAACACATTTTCCAAGGCTTCTGTGAGATGTTTCTTCCTCTCTATTTAGCTAGTCATAGCTTTAATCCAATACAGACTTTACTGCAAATCAGCTAAGGCTTCTTACCCTCTAGTTGAACTTAGGATTTCACTTTATTTCTTATTTCCTTTGTTATTCATTTATTTTTGTATTTAATTGTTATTCATTTATTGTTGCTATAACATTCATATTAGGCTCATAAATTACATTTTAGATTAATAATTTTGGTGACCTAAACTCGATCTTCATGTTCCTAGGATCCTCATTCTTTTATTGCTCATATTTATAGGGTCTTATCATCATGAGTATCTCTATTAATGATTTCTTGCTCATCAACCCTGAATTAAGAGAAAGAGTCAAAAATATCCTAGCTACCACTCACATTCCTACTAATATGCATCTAGATTCAATCTATCAAACATTTGTAGATGCCTTCTCTCAACATATTTCTTTCTTGTCTAATCCTCATGTTGATCTTACTATTTTTGACAATGACCCAACATTGCACATCATGATTCACATTTACAATGTGGGTGTCAAGCGCATACTTTAATTGATAATGGATTTGAACTCAATCTTTGTCCCATGTCATTCCTTGAAAAGATTGGTCTTTCGGTTGTTAATGTTAGTCCATCATGTCTTTCTCTTCATGTATATGATGGCTCTGTTTGTCCATGCTTAGGTCACATTACTCTACCTATTACGGTTGGACCAAAAAATCTTAACAAAATTTTATTTTTCATTAACTTCCCCATTTCATTTAACTATTTACTCGGTAGGACATTGTTTCATGTCATGCAAGTGTTTCCCTCTACCATACATCACTGTGCTAAATTCCTACATGAGGGCGTCGAGTGTACTATTTTTCATGACCATCATCCATACAAATATTGCTAATATGATCCAAATACTACTCTTCCTAATCTAAGAACCGATACTACTTGGTGAATCTCCGTGCATATGATGGCTCTGTTTGTCCATGCTTAGGTCACATTACTCTACCTATTACAGTTGGACCAAAAAATCTTAACACAATTTTCTTTGTCATTGACTTCCCCATTTCATTTAACTATTTACTCGGTAGGCCATTGTTTCATGTCATGCAAGTGTTTCCCTCACCGTACATCACGTGCTAAACTCCTACATGAGGGCATTGAGTGTACTATTTTTCATGACCGTCATCCATACAAATATTGCGACCATGATCCAAATACTACACTTCCTACTCTAAGAATTGATACTACTGATGAACCCCAACCTATGGATACTCCACCTCATTTGCCACCACTTGAAGGTGTTATTTGCATGATAGATATTGTCTCATC
The DNA here is from genome assembly GCA_018340775.1 of Taxus wallichiana var. yunnanensis. NCBI lineage: Eukaryota > Viridiplantae > Streptophyta > Pinopsida > Cupressales > Taxaceae > Taxus > Taxus wallichiana. The sequence continues at coordinate 600,581,654 of CM031239.1, read as the reverse complement.
TACACCATCTGCTCCACCACCTACTACTACTTATATGATTCTTTATAAAGGGCATGTCCATTCTATGGACGTTGATCCATCCCCTGCACCTTCACATGGTTCATCTCCATTAGAACGTCCACAATTTACATGGAAAATTTTCATGAATGAATCTTATTGGGAACATATTCCATGTGATCCTAATTTATTTTAATTTATATGCACACATGATGGGATGAATCGTCTAGTCTTTATAGTTGATGACATCCTTCCTCCACCTTATGATCATCATCTCTACCTTGGGTTTGTTTGCATCAATGATGTTTATGGTCTTTGATTTTTTTTATATCATGGTCTTTCTTACATGTGTTCCCCATACTTATCCACTTATGCTGGGACAATATTTTCTTGATGACATTCGGGGCACGTTAGATCCCGATCACACTGATATATCATTTCCCATTCCATTTGGTCATGTCTTCATTTGTAATGACTCATTCCTTAGCTATTCACAAAACCTCACTTGTTGGTAGGCACATGGTTATCCACTAGCTTGATTTTCTGATGAGGAATATGCTATGGGCATGTAAAAAATACTCTTAAACGGTGCTTTACGTGACTAACTTGACACTATTTCTTATCAAGTTTCGATCCAACACTTGTTAGTTTGGACTATGACAATGATGATATTTTTTATGCCATTACTTGATCATTCTCATCCTTAATATATTGGGGGCATCATGCTTATTTCCCCCTCCTCTAACATCAACACACGTATTACATCCTCATCACATCACAATTAGACATTCACTTGTAACACTCCTATATTGACACATAATTGTGTTGCCATTTCCCTATGACACACTCTTTTCCTATGGTTCAAACTTGACAGTCGAGGGCATCCTATACACATAAACCTCACACACAAAACTACACATTACATATCACACATTGCATACTTCAAACTTGTAAGACATTATTCTACACATTACACATATTCACACATCATGCATTTTTCTACATATACAATCTTCCATTTACCCCACATTATCTGCACTTTGTGCTTTATACACCTATACATCATACACATTCTACACATCACGTTATTATAAATTTTACATTATTTACATCTTCTACGTCACACACGCTTTGTGCTTTCACACTTATATAATCTACACATCTTTCCTTTCACACTACACAGTCTACATTACACATTACACGCTTTAGACATCGAAAACCTATGAAATTTTCTCATCACTATATCTACTACACATATTACAAATTTTTAATTCAATGTGATGCACTCACTACCCTATGATGAACTCTTGTCTCATGGTTCATACTCAACTTCCGAGGGTCTAAATCAAAATTGAACCTCTCCTCATCACACTTACATCATTCTACACTTTTATCTTCACAATCATTCAATCAATCTTTTGATCATACCATGCGACATCTTTACCCATCACCTTATTAACACATTTTTTTATATACGGTTTGTGGTAAATCATCATGATTTTTACCATTTATTCATCTATATCGTGATATAAGATTTATGATAAATCATCACGATTTATGGAACCCTACTCACCCATCTAGTGATATACGATTTAGGCTAAATAATAACACATTCTAGCACATCATCCCTATGTCGAATTCAATATCATCTTACAATTCCACAATATATATTTTTTTAGCATCATATTAAATCTTCTACTCACGAAAACACATTTCTCAAACCATTTCCCAATGACGTATTCTCGTTTATGATTCATTCAGACTACTTATGGGGCATAAATAAATGAAACTCATTGCATACATACACATCCACTCAGGGGGCATGTTTCCCCAATCATTCACCTCGTGCATTGCATTCCATCTCATCTAAAACATATTTCGTATCTTGGTTACATTTATTCTTGCTTACTTATGCTTTTACGTGATCATCTTATTACACATGCTAGATAGATATCTTGTATGTCATTATCTTTATCATACACACAAGCGCATTCACTTGAATTTTTAGTTGTGATCATAGATTATAAATATCTATTACAAACAACATGGATGCTTGGTTAGTACCTATCACTAGTCCCACAATGGCTCTTGGGGGAATCCACTTTTGTACACTACATGTGCTATTGTTTCATTTTGTACTTAGCACTTTACATTATCAAATTATACACGCTTTGACATAATTTTTATCTTTCTAACATACTAATAGGTTCTTCATGTGCAGAATTTGCTTTGCAGGTATATTTTCTTACATGGTTTTCTATTACATTGTTTGTCATTGTTTGTTATTTGTATGCTTTATTATTTGTAGGCTTTGCCATTTTTTGTGTGTGCATACTTGTCTACATACGGACCACTATGACCTTGATTGTCTTTTGACATTGTGAGTTATGTCCCATGTTTGCAACCTACTTTTTGTGGTCTACATTATCTTCTACTTATGTCTTAGCTTATACATTATCTTCTTAGCTTACATTTCATCTTATACATGCATGTTTGTCTTTGCTTGTACTAACACTTGTTTCCTAGCCACCTTGTTTACATGTGTATTGGTTTCTACCAAGCACATTCCCTCCCCCCTACAGGGCATAGATTCAACATAGCAATTGGTCCTCTTTTGGGCCACATACTCCTTCAACAACATCACATGCACCCCAAATGAGGGGGCATCATTTGGGTGAATCAGTCACCCCATACAACATTATACACATCATGGTATCTAGTATAACATAATTTTTAATTTTGGATAGGGCTCATAATCATGTTCCTTAACACAAAAGTCTTTCTTGGATGACTGAAACCATTGGAAATTACAAAATTGATTGGTAGTTCAACACAATCTACATAACTCCACACACAACAACTTTTACAGGGCATACAATCCTTAACACATGCATTTGTACACACCATCTGTAGTGGTTTACTAAATTTCGAGAAGAAGTTAAAGGCTGGAGGATGACACCAAACTATTCTCCCTACATTTTTTCCATTTCATTTGCATGATATTGCTTGAAAAAATTATACGTCAACATCATCTGCATGATCCTTCTCTACACTATTTCCTCATAACGGATAGGTGCACATGTTCCTTTTTCACACTTTTAACATTTTTACATACATTTCTTACACACTTTTTACATATTTTGATCATATACATGTGTGTTTGACTACTTTTTCATCTTCAATTTTGTAGGTCTATCCATATGGGAAGCATTAGTCAACATCAACAATGACAACATAACACACATTAACATCAACATCGACATCAACAACAGGTACATCGTGACATATACACATGCGTTTCTACCTAGATTCATTATAATCACTTTTTGCAGTTTAAACTCCTTAACATCCATCCTTCACATTTTTATCATTCCACATTTCTTCTAGTCCCTCAAAGACATTTTCATCATTGATCTACATGGTTATCAGGTAAGCATCTCTATATAATTTATGCTACCAAGATTTCACCAACATAATGTGGGGGAAAATGTAGACACAAAATCACGCACTTTGGGTAATTATATAGTCTTGGTTGCATACTACTGTTCATATGATTCCTAAGTAAGAAAAGTACTAATTAACCCATGTCTTTGACCACCTTTCTTTTCTTTCTATTGCTACTTTTATTCTTACATCGTTACTTGCTTAGACTACCTTTTTACTCTTGAAATTTTTCATTCTAGACACAAACGCCCAGATTAGGACGCCAAAGACTAGGTTCCCTCGTCCCCTCCGGGCACCCCTATCCTATTTGTACTTTACTAATTTTTTTGGGTCCTTTATAGCCATTTAAGCATCTTATCATTTTGGTAGTCATCCTTTTGGGGTTAATTACAAAATTCAAGCAAGGGAATCATATAAATATAAATTTATGTGATCATAATAAAGGACCAAGCACTAAGCACTATCTATCACCACCTAAGGTTTCATCCATCAAGGCATCTAAGAGCTCCATTGCATCAATCTAGATCTATCACAAGGGACACATGGGCTAGTTTTTTGCATCAAACTTCATAGGAGATAATTTTATTCTATCCCATGCACACATATACTACATTCTACATCTAACTACTTATTCACTATCCAAGTGTGATGCACAATAGAGAAACCTAGGGCACGATTTTATGCACACACACACACACAGTACTACATTGGGTCTTAGATGTAGTGTAATGCTTAGTTGTAATTTCATCGTTGCAAAAACTACGGAAATTTTGATCCCTCATTCTATAAATTTATTTTCTGGGATTTGATGTCTATTTGAGCGTTTTGCAGTGCATATTTTATTGCAAGTTTCCATCTCCACCTTAGAGATCTTGGTGTAACCTTAGAGTGATCAAAGGATAACATCTTATGACACATCAGAGGAGGTTTTATGAGCCTTTCTGCAGACCCAAGCACCCAGAAACAGTCCAGGTGCCCACGGGTGCCATTGTCCCTCTCCGTGTCTCATAGTCCATCCCTGCTCCTCCACTTCAACATTTTCTAGGACTTCTGTGTGATGCTTCTTCTTCTCTGTTCAATTGGTCAGAGCTTCGATCCAATACTTAATTTACTGTGAATCATCTAAGGATTCTTACCCTCTCTTTGCACTTAGGTTTTCACTTTATTTCTTAGTTGCTTTAGGTGTAATTTTTGTATTTCAATTTTATTCATTTACTGTTGTTATAACATTTAGATTAGGCTCATAAATCACATTTTAGCTTAATCAATTTGTCCATCCATTTGGGAATGGAAGGTTGTGATTCTCCGTAAGTTGGTGTCCATATTTTTGCACAAATTAGTCCAAAACTTCCCCAAGAACCTAGAATCTCTTTCAGAAACAATAGAATTTGGAAAACCAAAATGTATCTATACATTAAAAATGAAAAGTTCAGCTTCCTTATGTCCTTTTAATATCTTTTTACATACCTCAAGAACAATTTTTTTGCTAAATATATCTACAAAAAATATAGATAATCATGGCCATGTTTTGGCATAGGTATTCCTCCTACAAAATCCATAGAGATATCCTCCGAAGGTTGAGTAGGGGCCACTAAAGGCATATACAAACCTTCCTTCCTGATTTTAGGCTTGATTGTACATCAAATTTTGTATCCTCTTATGAATTTAGATACTTCCTCTTGCATATTGGGCCAATATACATACCTTTACAAGTGAGGCATGGTCTTACCAACACCAAAATGTCCTGATAACTTTTTAGGTATGTGCTTCCCTCATGAATAGAATCCTTTCTTCTTTTTGCATACAAATCTTCCCCCATCAGTAGAGCAACCTATATTTGAGATAAAAATCATCCATACCTATCTTTTCATCCCCTTTGGACTGTAACTGCTGATATGTCACCGCAAAATCTATTTTGAACATACGCCTCTCCATAAGCATCCTTCGTGAAGGAATGAACATGAGAGGTAGTGGCGAACTAGATATTTTCTCCTTTTTGAGTGGCCTAGAATACATGTCTACCATAAAATTTTACTAAATTTCTTGTATTTGATCACCAAAAGGAACTATTGAAGGAATCCCATCCAATTTTAGTACCTTTCCTTCTATAACTTAGATTGTGATTGCAAATATTAGAGAGATTTATGGTTAGAGTGCAAAATGGTTTCTTTACCCAACAAATAATGTTTCCATTTATTTATTGCTTGAACTAGTGCATACATTTATTTATCATATACTGAATATCTATTAATTGCTGAAGTGAAAGTTTTAGAATGATAGCATCTTGGCTTACCTCCCTATAGAAACAATTCTCCCATAATGTCATCACCGACATACATCTCTACTTCAAAGGGTTGTTTCAAATTAGGAATAAAAATTATTGGAGCTTAACTAATTTTGTATTTTAATAACTCAAAACCCTTAGAAAAACCCTTTTTTTTGTGGCCATTATGTGTAGAGGTGTTATATTAGCAGAAGAATATGTTGGTTGTCAAAATAGGACTTTAATGAAAGCAATAAATGGGACAAAAAGTCCCTCCTCTTTAATGGGAGAGGTTCCCTTATTGAAAGCAAACAATCAAACTATGCACAAATTTACAACTTCCAACTTTAATGAGGAAATATGATATTATGAAAGTGTTTTAATGCCAATGTAGATTATCAATACAAAAGAACAGAAGAAATAAGGAAGGGAAAAGGAGGGAAATTAAAGCATTCCTAGGAAATATAGATAGCAAAGTAGTTCCTTATAAATGTTGAGCAAGGATGATATATAAAACCAAATCATTCATATAAAACCACTAGATATTATCTCATAGACACAAAGTTCTAGAAATGACATCCATAAGAATGTAAAGCTTCTTAATGCAATAGATTAATGATTCAAAAATTTAGACAAGCAAGAGAGAATAAAAATATGTAGATAGAAACAGGAAGGGAAATCTTTTATATTGATAGCTTTTAACTCTTTTACACTTTCAAAAATGTTAGATTTCTAGCCCCTTGGAATGGCATGGAGAGCCCAATATATAGTTTACAAAGTGGTTACATTTAGTAACCGTTTCTTTTAACCAAAATATTAATTAAGGAAACACACAATATAAAGTCCTTAATTAAATTACAAGGAGATCAACACTAAAAATAGAAGAAGAGAGTCAAGAGTTGGAAGTAGAGACACCGGTTGTGGCCGAGGAGGGCCCACCGATTTGAGGATCTGTTTCTGAATCTCTTCAATGCTTCACCTATCTACATGCCTCTTGGAATCGTTGTGTTAGTAGTAGCATGAGTCCACGTGCCCAAGAATTTCTCCATATCTTTGTCAAACTCAGTTTCTCTAGATATTCCTTATTAGTCTCAGCTATAGCTGAATGGAGAGAACAAATGTCCTTCATTTTCTCTTTTGTGATTGACTCTTCCTTGAACAAGTCATCCTTGATAAAGGATTTAAACCGAGCCTTGATTTCCTAGAGAGAGAAGAATGCACCTGTAGTTTCATCCTGAAAATGGTAGTGGATATCCTTGAAGGAAGATAAAACACAAGTTTTAAAAGACTCCCCTTTTTGCCATACATGCCTCAATTCCCCTAGTGCTTCTTCTAGAACCTTTATTTTCCATTCGATGCTAAATATCCATGTCCTTGACAAGTTATTCTTGACATCATCAAACACATTATTGGCCAACAAGATCCTATCATCGGTTTGACCCATCAGATGAAGATCTGCGATACATCCACTCCATACTTTCAATTCCTTGTCTATAGCCTTGATTGAGGACGTGAATTTTTGTTACATCTTGATCACCTTCTTAAGAGTTTTGAAGGATTCCTCAATGAATTTTAAATCTAATACAGTCATATCATCCACCATAGCCTCACCAAATTTTCCATGAGTAGAATACTTGTGGATGTATTTGATGGTTTGAACCTCATCTTGGCTGAGAACTATAGGAGGTGGGAGAGAAGCCAATGGGGATAGATCCAAAACTTTATCCTTTGCTAATAATGATCTAATAAAATTGGAAAGAACTTGGTTGTGTTCCTCCAACTGCTCCATGGTTTGCTTACCTTTCTCCACCCGTTAAATAACCTTAGTCATGGTTTCCCAAAGGTTATGAACCTCACTCTCAGGTGTGGATTCTCCCATTAGAATTTTTGAAAGCTCCAAGTTAAAGATCAAAAGATCTTTCTCCTCTTTATCTACTTTGTGTTTTGCAACCTCCAGGAACTGCTGGCCTTGAGCATCAGTTACCAACCTCAAAGTAGTCTTTGATTTATTTGCTAGAGGAGGAGGGGTAGTACCAAACAGAGCTGCTACAACATCAAAATTAGGCCTTGTTAATCGAGAGGAAGATTTCCTTTTCTTGCTATCAACTAGGGGTTGCACCCAGGAAAAGGAAGAAAAAGAAATAGAAGAAGAAAGAGGTCCGAGTGCAAGTGAACTCATGGCACTCAAAGTATGAACCACTTTTTCCTCCAGTCGAGAAGTGAATGTAACCTCAAAAATTTCCTTTGTAGAGGAGTTTGTTAAACTAGGAGGTTCAGTCCTTGGTCCTTCCTTTTCCACTTCAATAGTGATTTCTGGGGTTTCTTCTAGGTCTTTTATCTCATCATCATCATTCTCACTTAGAAAAATAATTTTCTCCAGCCCTATAGGTAATTATGACTGCTCCTAAAGAGTCTCTTCCTCAATCGGTTCTTGTTTGACTTCTTTGACCTTCTTCTGATACACTTGAGTGGAAGAGGAAGGAGTTGACAACTCAAGTTCTTTCATTGAAGAAGAAGGAGGAGTTTTTCTCAAGTACCTCGGTTCTAGGAGTATGTACTTCCTTCTTAGGTGTGGAAGTATCTCTTGAAGAGGATCTACCTTTGTTCCTCCTGAGGTCACGTATTCTTTTGTCAAACCAAATCTTAGTTCTGACAATGACAGGGGTGATTATCTCATTCAAGTCATGTCTTTCCTTCACATACCAATCTAGGGTTTCTAGAGGAGTGTTCTTGATTGATCTTTCATACTCAAAGGACTGTAAATCTTCATCATCATCCTTAAATATTTCAGGAACCTGGTAGAGGTTGAGGTCTATAATTTTTTCAGAGAAAATCTAGCAAAATTCCTCCTCCTAGATTCAAAATCATCATCACAATCACCCCAGTAATCCTCATTGTCATGATGGTGAAAATAAGTTATCCTGAGATTTTGATCAATGTATCCCTTGAGATCAAAGCAAGTCCTAGGATTCAAGAAATGAACTGTAAGAGGAATAATAGCCCTTTCTATATTTTGGGCATCTAGAGTTGTCCTGCATGTATAATTCCCCAAGGTGATAGGGAAATGAAGACCAATAATCTTCTTATCTCGGTAGGTTCTATGAAGTTTATCCAACTACCTGCACACCTCAACCAAAGCCATTTTGTTGTTACAGAACATGGGAAGCTTGAGAGGTGTGCTTTCAAAACAAGCCAGTCTGATGTATGAGAACTTTCGGAACTGAGTGAAGAAAGCCCCATATTGATTTATCAAAGCCTTAGCCTCATCAGAGAATCTTCTGGCAGTGTCACCCCCAAGAGCCTCATAATGTACATGGTGAAGGCATCATTTACCCTTATGAAATTATGATTACTGACCTTGAGGGTAAACTAAGGGAAATATGCATAGATGGGCTCATTCTTCTTGTCTTCAATGAAAGTGAAGCCGAGCCACTCACGAGATGCTGTCAAGGTGTACATGAGATAGGAAATCATGTAGAACTTTTTGGTTTGCTGAACATTTGAAAACTATTTAGTCAGGTTTCCATAGATAATCTCAACCCAATTCAGATTTTGATTACCGTCGCATATGATATTTATGAAAGGGAACATCTGAAAATGGAAGTCATTAGTGGAGGGAATTCCCATGATCCGAGTGAGAAAGGTGATGATATCTGATAGTTCTTCCTTGAAGTGAACCCTAAACAATGCCTTAGAGAGTCGGGATGCTCCCTTCTTAGGGCACTTCAGCCATGATTTCACTACCCAAGCCTTATATTTCTTGTTGTCTTGATCAAATAGAGTCTGAGATTGAGAAAGAGTGAGAATAATGGAATCTTCTATTTTAGGGATGCATAGGGTAGTAGTAATGGCGATGGCAATGACATCTAATTTTTATAATCAATTCACTGTGTACATTGACAATATCCTTGGTAAATGGATTGAAATGAGCCTCGCAGTAAGCATAGTGTCACGTATTGCAGAGAGAGGAAAACTAATGGCGTATGTGATCCCACTATCATTTATCATTTGAGCCATAAGAGTAGGGTTGTTGCATGCTAATCTACCCCAAAAATCATCTAAATCCAAATGCCGCACTTCACTATCTCCAATATCGGGCATAGAAGTTTCCAAAGGGGACAGATGCTCATTCCCTTGAAATTTGATCTTCATTTTGATAGTGAATAGAGGAATGACCCCCTTACGAATAGATTCATGAAAAAAATTGCAAAGATATATAAGAAGGTGAACAAATGGCTTAATTTACAAAAATGTAGGCAAGAGATAATGAGCAGGAAATGTGACAAGTGCTTAGACGATTACCCCTTTAAATATCATTTAGGAGAGAGAAGATCATAAATGCACATTAAACATACCTTGCACCGACTCAAAATGGTGAAATGTGGGAAAAGTGGAAAAAATGGCCCGGATGGTCCATGGAACATTGGGAAATGAGGGACGTGAAAATCCAAAAAGCCGACATGGGCGATGCGGGCGTTGCGGGCCAAGATAACAAGGGTGGTCCGAGGGACACAAAATGTGAAGGATGCAAAGAGTTGATTTAGCCGATGTGGGGAATCGGGGAACAGGAGGCCCAAGTGTACTTGGGACAGATGGGCCGAAAAAGTATGAAAAAATGATGGATAGGGACTTGGGGGAAATTTTTTGATCGGGGAACAGGAGGCCCTCTAGTACTTGGGACATGAGGGAAAAAAATGTCTGAAAGACCCACAAGTCACTAAAAAGACCCCAAGAAATGGAATTTTCACCATCTCTTCAAATTTCTTACTTCACTAAAACACTATTGAAGGATGCCAACTCAAAATTTTCAAATTTTTGACTTTCAAAAAGAGGGAATTTTGAGGGGACAACAATTGGCTCTTTCTTCGGGGATGACTTAACTAGATCTTAGGAATGAGGTAAGACAGGAATTCAAAGAAAATTGTGGGGAAGAATACCGGTACCTTATCCATTGGGCAAATAGAGCCAAAGAAAACACAATACATAAGGCAACACACAAAGACAAGGAAAGGTAAACAACAAAACAAAGGCAAGGAAAATCAAACACACACTGTACACAATATACAAAGGACTTCTTATCACCTAGGATTTGAAACATTTTAGGTATTGCCCACTATAGGGAAGTGGGAGAGAGGATTCATCCATGTAATCAAGATAGAAATAATTTTCACCAACAAAGTGCCTCCGATTCTGAAAGGAAAAAGCCAAAGAGAGTCAAACTTACCATGGCTTCCTCGAGGTTCATGCCTTTTTCCCATAGCAAAACAATGTCTCCAACTTTTAAATCTCTGGATTTGGTTTTCTTATTAAATAAAGATTTCACCTTCTTTTGATGAGCAGAGATCCTATCGAAAACCCGCATCCTATCTTCATCTAACTTATGGAGATACATGATCTCTTATCCCAAGAATCATCAAACCGGGATCCTAATAGCTTTCATCAAATTCAAAGTTGGTAGTTCCACTATCATTGGTAGTTGAGCTTCCACACCATACACCACTTGAAAAGGGGACATCCCAATTGCTCTTTTGGGTGTAATCCTATATCTGACCAGAGAGCATCATAGAGCTTTTTGTGCCAGTTTCTATGAGATTCATTGACAAACTTTCTTACAATGGTCACCAAATTCTTGTTTTTTGATTCTGCATGTCCATTCCCTTGAGGGTAGTAATCTGAAGAATGAGTGAGGGAAATTCCATACCCATAGCAGAAATCCATCATCTCAGCAGAAGAAAAATTAGAAGCATTATTAGTCACGATCTTGTTTGGTACTCCAAACCTTACCAAGATGTTTTCTTTGATGAAATTACATACTACCTTAGAAGTAGTACTTTTAACTGGGATGGCTTCCACCCACTTGGTGAAATAATTTGTGGTAGTCAACACATGAGTATGTCTTGCACTTAAAGGTGGGTTGAGTGTTCCAATGAAATCCAAACCCCATTGTTGAAAGGGTTCTTCGATCATAATTGGCTTAAGTGGTAAAGCAACCAACTTAGGTCTTCCCACAAAGGTTTGACAAGCTTCACACTTGTCGACCCACTTGGATGCATATCTGAACAAACTAGGCTAATATTACCCCACATGAAGAATCTTGTGAGCAGTAACAACAGATGAAAAATGACCCCCACAAGCTTGATCATGAAAGGATGAGAACAACTTCTTCTGTAGCTCTTTGTCAACACATTTCAAGAATCTTCCATGCACTCCTCGCTTAAACAAAGCATTCTCCCACAACACGCATTGTGTTGACCTTAGCTTGATAACTCTCTTCTCCTTAGTAGTTAAGTGAGATGGGAATTCACCATAGGTGAGGAAGTGAGAAATGTCGGCGTACCATTCATCAGTCGAGATGAGGAAAAAAATAGGAACATCAAATTCTTCCTTGGGCAACTCATGACCAGATCCTTCGGCAATGAGTTCACATATGCCTTTACCCCAAACTAGCTTCATTGGTCTGATATCGAGATCATACTATTGAACCTTTGCTACCCAATTTCCTCTCTTGGTTCCAAACTCCTATTGTGTAAGAATAGACTTGATAGTCGTATCGTGGCACAAGCACAACAGAGTGAGAGTTAAGAATGTAAAATCAAAATTGCTTAACAACTTTAACTACTACAAAAGCATGTTTCTCCATCATAGTGTACTTCAACTCATGATTTTTCAGAATATAACTCATGAATGCAATTGGGAGCTCATGATCTTCATAATCTTTCTAAGTCAACATAGTGGCCAAGGTACTCTCTATGGCATAGCAATAGATAATAAAATCTTTGCTAAAATCTGGACATGCTAAGATAGGAGTCTTAGCAATAGCTTTCTTAATGCCTTCAAATGCTTCCTTTCCTTCAGAGGACCAACCAAACGTCTATTTTCCTTTCATCATTTGGGAGATATTCAAATTTAGCTCTGTAAAATTAGGGATGAATCTCCTTAGGAATTTGATCTTACCAAAGAAAGAGTGCACTCCTTTTTTGCTTATGGGAAAGGAATCATTGGATGGCTTGAACTCACTCAGATCAATCTTGATTCCTCTTTGGAGAAAACATGTCCCAACATCTTGCCCTTTGTGACATAAAAGATACATTTCTTGGGATTCAGAGAGACTCCATGTTCTTTGCATTTCAAGAGGACTATTTCAAGATGTTGAAAGTGATCTACTCTAGTTTTGGAAAATATAGTTAAATCATCTAGGTACACAACAATAAATTTTCCTTTCAAACTATCGAAGGCCAAATCCATTGCTCTCTGAAAGGTGGCACCAAGCATTAATGAGGCCAAAGGGCATCCTCTTGTAGGAAAAATTACCCCAAGGAGTGGTAAAGGAAGTCTTGTGTTGATCTGTAGTATTGACCTCCATTTGATTATATCCTGAGAAACCGTCAAGCATGGACAACATTTCTAAACTGGTGAGCTTGTAACACCTGATCCATCATGGGTAGGGGATAGTTGTCCTTAAAGAAGCCTAATTTAGATTCCTGAAGTCAACACAGATCTGAATATCACCATTTTTCTTCCTAACATGTACAATATTAGCAATCCATGTTGAATGATGAATGGGGAAGATAATCTTGGCTTTCAAAACTTATGTATCTCTTAGAAAAGTGGTGTTAGAAATATTTGGATTGTACTACCTTTACTTTTCTTGAAAGGTTTAATCCTAGGTTTGAGGGGAATGAAATGTTGCATTTCTTTTGGTTGGAAAGCTTTCAGATCATCATAAGAATAAGCAAGGACATCGACATACCTCTTTAAAATATTTACCACCTTCTTCCTCTCCTCTTGGGTGCAACACTTTCCAACATTCACCATTTGGGGCTCGAAGAACTCCCAATGTTAATCTTTTCACATTCACTAGACTGTTGAGCTCCTTTGGAAGCCTTGGACTTGACATATCTATCATGTTTATCAAACAATTCCTCCAGACTTATCAGCCCTTTAGGGATCTTATTAAATTTTAGTTTGATGTAGCCATCTTGATCCATCTCCTCCTTGGAACCTTCCTCATTGGAAAAGACACTCTCTCAAGGAATATTGTCACTTCCCTCGAAATACAATTGATCAAAGTTATCCCTAAGTTCCAGGAAAGAGAGAAAAATTTGGTCATCATTGAAATATTTCCAGTTGCTTGCATTATCCGATACGCTTGGTCTATGGATCATTTCAATGGTGAATTTTTCCTGAGATAAATCATGATGAGGTATCAAAAAGACCCTGAAACAACTAGGGAATCAGCTCTAGTGTTCTTCTCCATGGGCACCGCTTCGATGGAAAAGGCATCAAAAAATTCAATAGAATCCCAGACCAAATTCCTATAATGCTTCAATCTTATATTCTTTACTTGGAAAAGGTCTCTAACTTGTTTGACAACTAGTTCCACATCTCCATGAGCTAGGAGGTTCTTCACACCTCTTTCTTTTGCTACATTCAATCCAAGGATGAGAGCTTCATATTTTGTTGTGTTATTTGTATTTTCAAATTGCATCTTGAAGGAGAAAGGATAAATCTTTCCTTCTAGAGATATCAATACCACACCAGCCCCAGAACCAGCTGAAGAGAAGCTTCCATCAAATTCCAAATTCCAAATGCTATTAGGATCATGGAGCACCTCTTTGGGATGTTCCACCTCATCCTGAGACATGATCATGTAGTTGTCATGCCCAATATCTTCATAAAGTATTTGTGCCTTGGGATCATCTGTCTTTTGCACAATATATTAGTTTTCTTTCAAGCAAAGAACTTCTTCATTTTTCCATTGAATGGTATAAGGGCATGTGACCAATCCATTTGAATTTCTCCTCCTACATCCTTACAGAAATTTCTACTCAACAACATGCCATATGAAGGAGGAATATCAGCTACCAAAATAGTAGCTAAGACCTTTTTTCTAGAAAAGCAACAAAAGCTACTTGTGCATCCTTAATTCTTACGACCAAAGGCACCTCTCTAATCTCCATGGAATAGAAAGAACCAATAGCGTGTGTGAGGGTAGGACCCAAAGCATGAGCTACTTTGGCAGGCATCACATTTTCTGATGCTCCCGAGTCTATGACACAATTGCTGAGTCTATGGCTAGCTATGAGGAGGGTCACATAGAATGGTTTGATTTTCTCATTAGGTGAGGTGACTACAGCCACAAGACTTGGTTGGGGTGTGGAAGAGGGAGTGGGAAAAATACCTTCATAAGTGTTGGATGAATTTTTAGAATGGGAATTAACAAAGTGGACCATTTTGGAAAAGGATTTTGGATGGGTTTGATAAAACTCAACTTCTGAAATCTAGATTTTTGTTTTCTTGAGGTGATCAATGATATCAAAATATCCAAAGATGGATGGGGTATCATCACTAGGAATCCTAGGCTTATCAAGTTTTGGAGTGGAGAATAAGAAGTTTTAGAAGTAGGAGTAGAAGAAGAAGAATTAGTAGAACTCACCTTTTGCGTGGATGCAAGTGGGAATAGGAGATCCTCTTCTTGCAACCATTGGAATAGTCATGGGATACTCCTTAGATTTTTTAGTGGGCTGCATCAATTTTTATTTCTTGTTTGTCTTCTCCGAGTCATAACAACATATGACTCACTGTTCATCTCTGCCACTACTTCATCATAATCATCTTCTTCATCCATGCCTTCAGTAGTGAGGAAATTAACTTGAGATTCATCAAGTTCTTCCATTTCTTCCTCAGCCTCTTCTCCAAGTTCTTCAAAGTCTTCATTAACCTCTTCGTCATTAGGTTCTTCAACTTCACAAGTTACATTAACAGGGACCTTGATGGGTGGTCCTTTGATTGCCAACCTTGTCTGAGAAGAAGGAAAATAGTTTCTAGGATGGAAGTTCTTCCTTGGAATGTCTTGATAAGGAGCATGCTGAGCCAATTATTTCTTAATGGAAATGAGGTCATTAGCAAGATTTTGTACTAATTGATCTGCATTAGCTCTAGGAGTAGAGGAAGAGGAAGAAGAAGTTTTGGATTTAGAAGAGTCTCTTTTCAATTTTCCAGACATTATTAGATCATCTTCAACACTGACGACTAATCTCTGATCAACATCCAAAGTTGCAAGATTGGTTCTTCTCGTCATGCCGGCTATAACTTCAAAAAATTGAACATTTAGGAAGAATCATTTTTGAATTTGATCCACAGGCCGGGTGTTTTGTGGGATCTTGTTAATCAGCTTGTTGAACTTGTCCATAAATTCTCTCATGGGCTCTTGTGGTTCTTTCTTGATTTGAGAAAATGGGCTAGCAAAGCATGCACATCTTCTACGGGTTTGAAATACTTTGCTCAAACCGGGTTGTCATGGTGTTCTAATTGGTGATGGTCCCATTGGGGAGATGATAAAACCAATCTATCGCATTGTTCTACAAAGTCTTCACAAGAATCCTCACAGAGACATCCTCATGTTCAACTTCGAGGACTCCACATGCAACTATGAAGGCTGTAATGTGTTCATCAAGATGTACCTTGCCATCACCTCTGAACTTGGGAAAGTTCTTTCTGCTACACTTGGGTATTTCATGCAAAGGTTGAGGGAGGGCAAGAGGCCCAACTCTTGGCCCCAAGGTAATGGAGCTGCCATCCTTGGAAAAATTGCTTGAAGTGGGACTGAAACACCAACAAGAATCAAAGCGCAAAGATTAGGGTTGAGTTGTTCTTGAGGGATACTAATCCAAAAACTCTGTCTTCAATAGGGGTGTGCTTGTAGAATGATCTCTTCTATTCCTCCTTGTTGAAGAAAGGGAAAGCCTTGCTGCTCTAGGAGTTGAAATTGAGAATCTTCAATTCTAAGAGCCCTTCTTCGGGTAAATCTTAGAGTCACCAGATCAAAATGATCAAGAAATTATTATTTAAAACTAGAATTCATGAAACGAATCCCCAGTAGAGTCACCAAAAATTTTGGTTGTCAAAATAGGACTTTAATGAAAGCAATAGTCAGGGGACAAAAAGTCCCTCCTCTTTAATGGGAGAGGTTCCCTTATTGAAAGAAAACAACAAAACTATGCACAAATGTACAACTTCCAACTTTAATGAGGAACTCTGATATCATGAAAGTGTTTTAATGCCAAGGTAGATTATCAATACAAAAGAATAGAAGAACTAAGGAAGGGAAAAGGAGGAACATAACAGCATTCCCAGGAAATATAGATAGCAGAGTAGTTCCTTATAAATGTTGAGAAAGGATGATATATAGAAAAAAATCATTCATATAAAACCACCAGATATTATCTCATAGACACAAAGTTCTAGAAATGACATCCATAAGAATACAAAGCTTCTTAATGCAATAGATTAATGATTCACAAACTTTAGATAAGAAAGAGAGAATAAAAAGATGTAGATAGAAACAAGGAGGGAAATCTTCTATATTGATAGCTTTTAACTCTTTTACACTTTCAAAATTGTCAGAGTTCCAGCCCCTTAGAATGGCATGGAGATCCCAATATATAGTTTACAAAGTGGTTACATTTAGTAATCATTTCTTTTAACCAAAAGATTAATTAAGGAAATACACAATATAAAGTCCTTAATTAAATTACAAGGAGATCAAAACTAAAAATAGAAGAAGAGAGTCAAGAGCCAGAAGTAGAGACATCTAGTTGTGGCTGAGGAGGGCCCACTATTTTGAGGATCTGGTGCTTGAATCTCTTCAATGCTTCCACTATCTCCATGCCCCTTGGAATCATTGTGTTGGAAGTAGCATGAGTCCATGTGCCTAGGAATTTCTCCATATCTTTGTCAAACTTAGTATGATCCAGATATTCCTTATTAGCCTCAGTTATAGCTGAATGGAGAGAACAAATGTCCTTCATTTTCTCTTTAGTGATTGACTCTTCCTTGAACAAATCATCCTTGATAAAGGATTTAAACTGAGCCTTGATTTCTTGGAGAGAGAAGAATACACCTGTGGTTTCATCCTAAAAATGGTAGTGGATATCCTTGAAGGCAGATAAAACACAAGTTTTAAAAGACTCCCCTTTTTCCATACATTCCTCAATTCCCCTAGTGCTTCTTCTAGAACCTTTATCTTCCATTCGATGCTAAAGATCCATGTCCTTGACAAGTTATTCTTGACATCATCAAACACATTGTTGGCTAACAGGATCCTATCATCGGTTTCACTCATTAGATGGAGATCTGCGATACATCCACTCCAAAATTTCAATTCCTTGTCCATAGCCTTGATTGAGGAAGTGAATTTCTGCTGCAGCTTGATCACCTTCTCATGAGTTTTGAAGGCTTCCTCAATGAAGTTTAAACCTGCTACAGTCATATCATCCACCATAGCCTCAACAAATTTTCCATAAGTAGAATACTTTTGGATGTATTTTATGGTTTGGACATCATCTTGGCTGAGAGATATAGGAGGTGGGAGAGCATCCAATGGGGCTGGATCCAAAACTTTATCCTTTTCCAATAATGATATAATAAATTGGAAAGAACTTGGTTGTGTTCTTCCAACTGCTCCATGGTTTTCTTACCTTTCTCCACCCATTCAATAACCTTAGTCATGGTTTCCCGAAGGTTATGAACCTCACTCTCATGTGTGGATTCTCTTATTGGAATTTTGGAAAGCTCCAAGTCAGAGATCAAAAGATCTTTCTCCTCTTTATCTACTTTAGGTTTTACAACCTCCAGGAACTGTTGGCCTTGAGCATCAATTACCAACCTTGAAGTAGTATTTTCTTTATTTGGATGAGGAGGAGGGGTAGTACCAAATGAGCTGCTACAACATCAAAATCAAGAACTATTAATCGAGAGGAAGAATTCCTTTTCTTGCTGTCAACTAGGGGCTGCACCCAGGAAAAGGAAGAAGAAGAAATAGAAGAATCAAGAGGCCCGAGTGCAAGTGAACTCATGGAACTCAAAGTATGAACCATTATTACCTCTAGTGGGGAAGTGAATGCAACCTCAAAAATTTCCTTTAGAGGAGTCTATTAAACTAGGAGGTTCAGTCCTTGGTCCTTCCTTTTCCACTTCAATAGTGATTTCAGGGGTTTCTTCTAGGTATTTTATCTCATCATCATCATTCTCACTTAGAACAATAATGTTCTCCAGCCCTATAGGTAATTACTCCTGAAGAGTCTCTTCCTCAATCGGTTCTTTCTTGACTTCTTTGACCTTCTTCTGATACACTTGAGTGGAAGAGGAAGGAGTTGACAACTCAGGATCTTTCATTGAAGAAGGAGGAGTTTTCTCAAGTACCTCGGTGCTAGGATTATGTACTTCCTTCTTAGGTGTGGATGTCTCTCTTGAAGAGGATCTAACTTTGTTCCTCCTAAGGTCACATAATCTTCTGTCAAACCAAACCTTAGTTTTGACTATGACATGGGTGATTATCTCATTCAAGTCATCTCTTTCCTTCACATACCAATCCAAGGTTTCCAGAGGAGTGTGCTTGATTGATATTTCGTACTCAAAGGATTGTAAATCTTCATCATCATCCTTAAATCCTTCAAGAACACCTAGTAGAGGTTGAGTTCTATAATTTTTTGTAGAGAAAATCTACCAAAATGCCTCTCTCGGATTCAAAATCATCAACACAATCAGCGTAGTAATCCTTAGTGTCAGGACGGTGAAAATAAGTTATCCTGAGATTTTGATTAATGTATCCCTTGAGATAAAAGCAAGTCCTAGGCTTGAAGAAATGAACTGTAAGAGGAGCAATAGCCCTTTCTATATTTTGGGCATCTAGAGCTATCTTGCATGTATAATTCCCCAAGGTGATAGGGAAATGAAGACCAATAATCTTCTTATCTCTTGGCAGGTTCTATGAAGTTTATCTAGTTGCCTGCACACCTCAACCAAAGCCATTTTATTGTTGTAGAACATGGGAAGCTTGAGAGGTGTGCTTTCAAAACAAGCCAGCCTGATGTATGAGAACTTTTGGAACTGAGTGAAGAAATCCCCATACTTGGTTATCAAATCCTTAGCCTCATCAGAGAACCTTCTGGTAGTGTCACCCTCCAAGAGCCTCACAATGTACATGGTGAAGGCATCATTTACCCTTATGAAATTATGATTACTGACCTTGAGGGTAAACTGAGGGCAATATGCATAGATGTGCTCATTCTTCTTGTCTTCAATGAAAGTGAAGCCGAGCCACTCACGAGATGCTGCCAAGGTGTACATGAGATAGGAATTCATGTAGAACTTTTTTGGTTTGCTGAACATTTGACAATTGTTTAGTTAGGTTTCCACAGATAATCTCAATCCCAATTCATATTTTGATTACCATCACAGATGATATTTATGAAAGGCTAACATACAAAAATGGAAGTCGTTAGTGGAGGGAATTCCCATGATCAAAGCAAGAAAGGTGATGATATATGATAGTTCTTCCTTGAAGTCGACCTTGAAAAAAGCCTTAGAGAATCGGGATGCTCCCTTCTTAGGGCAATTCAGCCATGATTTTGCTACCTGAGCCTTATATTTCTCATTTTCTTGATCAAATAGAGTTTGAGATTGAGCAAGAGTGAGAATACTAGAATCTTATGTTTCAGGGATGCGTAGGGTAGTGGAGATGGTAGTGGCATCCAATTTTGTAATCAATTCACCGTGTAAATTGACAACCTCCTTGGTAAATGGATTAAAATGAGCCCGTAGGTGAGCATAGTGTCGGTGCATTGCACAGAGAGAGGAAAACCAGTGGCGTATGTGATCCCACTATCATTTATCATTTGATCCATATGAGTAGGGTTGTTGCATGCTAATCTGCCCCAAAAATCATTAAAATCCAAATTTGTGCACTTCACTATCTCCAATATTGTGCATAGAAGTTTCCAAAGGGGACAGATGCTTGTGCCCTTGAAATTTGATCTTCATTTTGATAGTGAATAGAGGAATGACCCTTACAGAATAGATTCAAGAAAAAATTGCAAGGAGATATAGGAAGGTGAACAAATGACTCAATTTTCAAAAATGTGGGCAAGAGATAATGAGTAGGCAATGTGACAAGTGCTTAGATGGTTGCCCCTTAAATAGTTATTCAGGAGAGAGAAGATCATAAATGTGCATTAAATATACCTTGCACCAACTCAAAAAGGTGAAATGCGGGAAAAGTAGAAAAAACTGGCCCGGACGGTCCATGGAACATTGGGACATGAGGACATGAAAATCTAATTCAGCCGTGCGGGTGATACAGCGTTGTGGGCTAAGATAACATGGGTGGTTCGAGGGACATAGAAATGTGAAGGATGCAAAGAGATGATTCGTTGATGCGGGCGATACAGGGAATCGGGGAACAGGAGGCCCGAGCGTACTTGGGATAGATGGGAAAAAAAGTCTGAAAAAAAATGATGGACAGGGACTTGTGGGGAAATCAGCCGATCAGGAACATGAGGCTCACCAAGATTTTGGGACATGAGGAAAAAAACCAATGCACTCCGCAAGTCACTAAAAATACCCCAAGAAATGAAATTTTCACCATCTCTTTAGATTTATTTCTTCACTAAAACACTATTGGAGGATGCCAACTCAAAATTTTCAAATTTTTGACTTTCAAAAGAGGGAATTTTGAGGGGACAACAAAATCCCAAAATGAAATTCCTCATGTATTGTAATGCTCCCAAAAAAATCTTAGTCTCTATGGATCCCATTGGTGTTGGCCAATTGGTGATGGATTCCACATTTTTGGATCCACTCATAGCTCTCCTCCTCTAAACACGTGCCCAAGATAGACAAGTGATTTTTTTAGAAAATTCACACTTATTCATGTTGCATAATAGTTGTTTCTCCTTAAGGATTTGTAATACTCATTGAAAATGTGTTAGATGTTCCTCCCATGTGGCACTAAAAATAAAAATATCATCCAAATATATAATGACACCTATATCTATGAATTCCCGCAATACATCATTCACCAATCTCATAAATGCTACGAGTGCATTACATAAACCAAATGGAAGTTCTAACCACTCATACAAACCCTGTTTTGTGTTTAAGGTAGTCTTCCATATATCCTCCTCCATCCTGAATTGGTGATAACTAGATTCAAGATCCAATTTTGTGAAGAATCTAGCATGATGAAGTTGTCCAAGAGATCATGTATGTGTCTGAGTGGATATCTGTTCTTTATGGTATTATTTTTCAAATCACAGTAGTTGATGCACATTCTCAAAGAACCATCCTTATTTCACACCATCATGATAGGAAAACTGCATGGCGAGGTACTTGAGAATATCACCCATTGGTCAAATAGATCCTAGATATGTGTCTTTACCTCTATACTCTCTAACAAGGATTCCCTATACAACTCTGATATTTGGTAGAGGGAAGTCTAACAACAACTAAATTTCATGCTCTACATCTCTTTTTGGTGGTAACCCTATGGGAGTTTGGAACACTTCTTGAAAATACTGAATTATGTTATCCAAATCCCTCATCCCTTGGTTAGAAACATCTTAAATTTCTACCCCATATTTCTTATCCTTTAATAAAAGTAATCAAAACTTATTATGATTTTCATGAACTATTCTTTTTTCTTGGTTAGCGATTACCATGGAAAGTTTTCACTTACGATGGTGTTCTTGAATGTTGTAACTGATTCCATCTTTGACCCATTTGTATTATTTCACTCTTCTCATGAATTTAAAAACTTGGTATATAAGTAAGGACTCTTGAAAAAAACATCATATGCATCAAGTGGAATTACATTAGCTTTTAATACATCTATATATTGAGAATTGATCCCAAACTTGAACTTACATCTTTGTGTTACCTAATTTCTATACCCTTCTTCACCCATCCCAAAGGATAAGGATGTGGATGCTAATAATTTTCAAGACCAAGATTCTTTACAACCGCATTAGAAATCAAATTTGATTGAGAACTAGTATCAACCAAAGCATTTACCTTAGTTATCTTAATATAGATTTTGTTATGAAATAGCTTACTCATATCTTCCTCTTGCTACTGGATGTCCATGTTGGTGGCTGTGTATACCATTCACTCGTCTACATCAGAATCATACTCTATTTCCACCTCCCCATCTATCTTTATGGCTGTCATGGAATTCTTGAAGTCCCTTGTTCGATTATTTGGATGAAATTCTAGATGCAACTTCCAACATGTAGTGTCGGTATGACCATTGATAATATAATTCTTGTAAAAATTCTTAGGATCTTTCCAAGTATTCAAGGTGGTAGTATTTTTACCTTTCCATTTACCTTTGTGACTTTTTTTCCCTAATCTTTCTTTGGCTGATTTTTTGAATGCTTTGTCTTTGAATCCACTTCTCCTTGCTTTCTCTCATCATCTATATAGTATACTTGAACACATGCTTCTTTGAGATCCTTGGGTTTCGTGGAGATGACCTTTCTTCGTAGGTGAGTGTGAAGTCCTCCCAAATAATTGGTAAGAATATCATCATCCTCTAAGTCCATACTGAGCAACATGGCTTGCCTCTAAAAATTCGTAGTGTAATCCTACACACTTTGACCATTGGTTTGTCTAAAATACTGCCATTTAATCATTTGGTCAGTCTTATGGCTAAGAATAAAAAATTTTCTTAGCGATTCTTTAAAACCCTCATAAGAAATTACAATAGGATGCTTCCTCTTTTCACAAGTGAATAGATGGGTTTCCTACTGAAGGAGAGCATGTCCTTCCATCCTAAGACATGCAAAGGTAATCCTTTGTGCCTGTGTGATAATATGCACACTAAAATAAACCTCCACTTGCTTTAATCATTTATCTAGTAATTCCACATCTAGTTGTCCTTCAAAGATTTTAATCTCTACTTTAGTTTCAAATTTAAAATGAGCATGATCAGATTTTACCTTCCCATTTTAGCTGGAGTTTCCTCTTCCTTCTCTTCCACATATTCCTCATCATGACTCTTTCCTATGCTAAATTTCTCGGCCAAAGCTCAAACCACTGAGTCTATGGAATCTTTCTTAACCATTTTTGTCCTTTGTTGATATGAGAGTTCCCTTTGGTTTTGAAACACCATATCCATAGGGATTTCTAACATCAATTCTATAGACCAATTTATCTTCTTCCATTTGTTCTCTAACCCTTTGTTTCCACATTTTTCGTAGATATCTTGTATCGCAAGGTACTAATTATTCACCTTTATACCTTGTCACTATCATACAAATCAAATAAGAAAAATACCATTGTCCTTTCGATAATAATAAAAATCGATACTAAAATGATCCATAAAATTCTACTTTGGAAACTTACAAAATCACAAAACCATTGTTCCTACTTCCAAATTACTTAAAAATGACAATTTTAAAGTAAGTGAATTAATTATAGTGCTTAGAATAACTTGCAGCTTAAAAATAAATGATTCAAACTCACAACACATTATTTAATCTTAGAAACCCTTAGTTGGAGGGAAAACCAATCGCAAAGGGTAATTTCTCTTTCTTCCTAGTATTATATTGGCCACATTAACTAAATACAAACTACAAGAAGATGAAGGAAGAAAAAAATGTTACTTCCACCCTCTCTACTTGCTTTCTCTACTCATACACCTTGCTTCTAAAAATCAATTCCAACACTAATGGTTTCTTGTTCACTTCTCTCATGAATTGATGATCAACTACACATGTTCCTCTTGCTTTTATAGACTACTTCATATGTCCTCCCATGTACTAAGAATAAGAAGGGTCATACAAGGAAGAGACACATTACATAAATTTCAAATCATGATTTGTTCATGGATATATTTTTTGTGTTTTATATATTAGGTAAGTGCACAAAGATGGGGGGCCAAAAGGGGTTAAAAAGGGACACCTTTTTCCTAAAATCAGTGAAACCTGAACTTCATCAAATAATTCGGCATGCCTATGCTCAAAATTTGACAAAGTGATAAGAATAAGTACCGTAGAGCTCAGAATCTAGTTTCTAAACTACTAATTTTTTAAAAATGGTTGAGATTAAGAGGCTCAAATGTTGTGCGCACACAAAGTATGTCTATTTTTGTGTAAAAAAGATAAGAACCTATTGTGTGTGCACCCCCATTTTTTGAGTTCTATATTTTTTTTAAATTCCCTTTGGTATAAATTTAGCTAAGACCATGTACGAGGTTCCACTAAATTTTCATAATTTTTGGATGAATAGATAATTTTTTTATTAATTTTCAAAGTGCACATATCCCAAAAATGAAATATTTGTGTGTGCACCCCCATAACTTTGAGAAAAAAATTCATTTTTAGTTTTTTTTTGAGTGCGTGTAGAATGGAGTTTAGAAAAAACCACATTTTTAAAATTTGGATGAAAAAATCGTAAATTGTGCACCAAAATGTATGCATAGGTTTTTGCAAGAAAACAAGGCACTAGTAAAAGAAATTATGGATGAAAGCCTTAAACTAATCAAATTTTAGAAAGAATTATATCGTCATCAAGGTAAAAACAAGCTTGACATTGTAGTATAATTTATTTTTGAATATTATGTTTTAATGCATGAGATATTGGGGTGCACATGTGAAATTTTGATGTTTTTATGTCAAACATGGTTTTAATCATGCAATACATAGTCCAAACCTCTGGTTTGGAAATCCAAGCCTTTGGATTGGGTATTCCAAACCCCAACAATATGAAATGCGATCATGTTATAACACGCTTACATTATAACACACCCAAGTTCTATTTCTAATGCAAAATATGTCCATTTGGGAGGGATAATGTGGAAAAACACATAGAAAACCATAACACGAGTGCATTATAACATGAGCGTGTTTCATCTTGGTAAACCCGAGCTGTAACGTGATCACGTTATAACATGACCTAGATTTTCCCTTTTCATGTTATAACGCGACCAAGCCATAACGCGAGCACGTTAAAATGGCAAGAAAATGGATTTGTGTCCACTTTTCGGCCCCCCATCTTTGTGCATACGCCCTAGTGACAAGATTGTTGTTGAACTCCTAGGTGTGTTTACGCAACCGCTAGTGTTTGGAAAGGGGTGGTTACGCAACCGTTGGGTGGTTACACAACTACCACTGTAGAAATTGGATGTTCTATAACTTAACAAATTTATCCGCTTTTGCATATTTTTCCTTTTGATTCTCATTGTTCTTCTAAAGTGGTGTTTTCCTAGATCACTAACATAAATAATATAATAATACTTATAATTTTCATATGTTAAAATTACTCAAATTATCAACCATAAAAATATATCAAATTGAAACAATGACCATTGGGTGGCTCAAGATGAAACCATTATTATTGGACCAAACCGTTAGATGGTTTTTTATTATTTATCTATTTTTTCTAGAAAGGAAGGGCGAAAATTTAATGTTTTGTGCATGATAATTATAAATAATGGATTTCAACTGATGTAAGATATTTTTCATAACTTGTCGAGAAGAGTAATAAGGAGAAAAGTATTTAAATAGGGCTAATGATAAGATAAAATATGTAAATTAAAATTAGAATATGTTCACAAGTCAAAATGAAAGGATTTATACCAATATCGACACTACTTAGGTGATAATTTCAAATTTAGGTCTCTATATTTTCCTCCCTGGCTCCAAAATCAATACTAAGGTTGAAAGGGGTGAATGTTTTATGGAAAAAATAGAGAGAATCTTGAAAATTTTATTAATATCCAAAATGAATCATTACTAAATAATGTAGAGAGATGTAATGTATATAGGCATTGACAACTATCTCATTTAGATAGAATGGATCGAATCGTCCTAAACTAAGAAATATGTAGAAATAACATATTGCCCGTAACTTCCACTAGAAGCTATCACCAGAGATCATCCAGGATCAAACATGCTAGAAAATTCCCACAAACATAGGGATATAAACTTATCACTTAGATAACTAACAATAATGATAACTAGCACCTAGTAACTTAAGTTATAGGAAAAAAATTATTACTTTAATTGATTACACTATTCAAAAATAAACTAATGAAGAATTAATTTAGGTGTTATATCCTTAAAATTCACTCTTAATTCAACATGGTCGCAAGTGAACAGGAGATAAATTCTCTGAAGCCCTCAAATTTATCTTAAATAAGTGACTTTAGGAATACATTTACACACTACATATCTGCTAGAAATACTCAATTAAACATGTTTTTGTTCTAAAAATGTTCATGAATGAAATGTACCTACACCTCAATGTGTTTAGTGCACTCATAAAAAAATGGATTCCAAACAATTTTTACTACTCCTTTGTTATCAACATGCCGGATAGTTAGATATTTATGTGGTATTCCTAATCCTTTAATTATACATCGAGCCATATCACTTCATAGATAACTCCATCCACCGCATGATATTCATATTTTGTGGATGAAATTGAAACAAAAATTTTCTTCTTACCCCACACCGTGATATTGGTCCAGATCCAAAAATAATATAAACCTTAAAGTGGATATTATGTCATCTATGTTCCTTGCATGATTTGAATCTAAATATCCTACTAAGTAGAAATTATCATTCTTCTTGTATTCTATTCCATAATACATAGTTCCTCTAATGTATCTCAATATGCTTTAGTGATTTCCAGTGAAAAACCTTAGGATCTTGCATGAACCAAGAAAGATAACAAATTGTAAATTTAATATCTAGCTTAGTATAAGTCAAGTATATGAGATATCCAATAAACTATCAATAGAGAGTTGCATTTACTTGTGGTGATGGATCTTTTGAGAAAATTGAAGTCTTGTTAATTAACAAAAATAAGGGTTTTACCTAGATGGCCTAAAGGGATATCTAGGGTATTAATGTTAATCTAGTTAGGAGGACTAAAATGTTGTAAATGAACTAAAGCAGTATGAAATAAATGTAAATAAACTATTCTAGATGAAATAAAACCCTAATGTGCAAGAGAAGAGTAAGGAAAAGACTCAACTGATAACATAAGACTTGTCGCACAATGTCGCATATCTAGAAATAAAATCTAGAAGTGTAGATAAACCCTTAGGGACCCTACGAAGGGCACTTTTGGATTGTCTGAGATGACATAGGTGCTTGGGAGTGTACTTGGGGCACCCCTGGTCTGCAATTTGGGTTCTCGGAATACTGCAAATCCTCATAATCTGAATCTAGTATGGTTGTTAAATGTCTCTGAGTACTTCCCATCTGTCATGATGGATTCTTCAAATGAAGTGGAGAATGACCCGTGATGTAAGGAGAAGTATCAAATGCTAGAAAAATGAAGTATGCATATGAATGGGTCAGATTGACCTCAACCACCAAGCTAGTGGACTTATCACTGAGCGTTGCACTACATTACGAACCTTGATGTAGTTTTGGTGTGTGTGTCATCATGTGATGTAGGTGCTCTCATGTTAGTCACACATTTTGAAGTAGAAAAAAATAGTAGCTATAGAAATTTAAGTAGCGTGTGTGCATAAAATATAATGAAATCCCTCCCCTTATGAAGTGTGTGTGATACAAATCTCCTAGCTTGAATGTATGGCACTATGTGGATGCAAGTAATGTAATGGATGAAGCCCTAGATGGAGTGATAGTAGTGATAAGATGAAATGATCGAAGAACCTAATTATGGGCTTATACCTTTATATTTATAAGGCTCTCAAGCTTAATTTCATAATTAATCTCGAAAAATCCTATTGAGAAGAAGATAAGGATGACCGACAACTAGAACTGACCCAAAAGAAGTGGAAGAGGTGTTGCATAGATCGAGGCACCCATGGAATGGAACAAGGGTGCCTCGGGGTGCCCCAATACAGGATGGGGTGCCCTGATTTTAGGCTAGAATGTTGGAAAGGTCATGAAATGGGTTGATAGGTATCGGGAAATACACGGAAAGATGAAATAAAACATAAGAAAAAGGTGGCCAAAATGTGGGATTAATTATTAATTTACACTTGAGAACCTTTTGAGTAGTAGTATAAGACTGGGATAAATATTGTCTAATGTGCAATATTTGTGTCTACACTTTTCTCCATAGGTGTAGAAAATGGATTAAAATATATCATATGAAACTTATCGAGCATTGTCTCAACGTATTTTAACTTTGATACAAAGATATGATTTTCTTTTTCCAGAATTCAAGCCAAATACAATAATGTAGAAGCTTGAGATTTTTCATGTCAAATGATCATGTTAGATCTTTTGTTTTTGACTCAATCCTCATCACTAAACCTCTAGTAATGACTAGATCATCGATATATACTAAAATTATCACTATCTCCCTCCTTTATTTTTGAGATAGATATTAGGAAGATATGGAATCCTATTGAATCATGATGTTTGATATTCTTTTCGATTTTAATGTACATCTATCTGGGAGATTTATTTAGAATGTATATCAATTCTCTAAGTTTATATACCTTTCCATATTTATTCGATGTGACAAAACCTTTTAGTTGAGTCATGTGAAATTCTTTCTATAAGTACCTATTAAGAAAGGAATTTTCACATCCAGTTGGTGGATTTTCCAACCAAATTGTGAAGCAGTAGAGAAAAATTAACCTCAAATTTTATCTTAGCTATGGGAGAAAAAGTATCCTAATAGTTAATTCCTTCTTTTCAATTATATTTCTTAGCAACCAATATATTCTTATGTTTATTAATTCTATCATATGTTTTGTACTTTATTTTGAAAATCCATCTACATCTAATCTAATTTTTCCATGGTGGAAGATCTATAAGATTTCATATGTTATTATTCATAAGTGACTTATATTCTATATCCATAGCATGTTTCCAAGGTTAAAACTATAGGGGTTTTAAAACTATGGATGGTTCAATAGATTCAACAACTTTACTCATTAATGCCAAACTAACCTCATTTTGAGCCATACTTTGTGAGTCCTCATTCTAGTGGTAGATGTATCAGGGACACTACCCAATTTTTCATCTCGTATCATACTTATACACAACTTACACATACATTCAGTGGTTCCCATGGGTCTTTTATTTTCACCATCTTCCTCATCATCACTATCATCATCAAGGTGATCATCATTCTCTATTTTCACTACAAGAATGATATTTTCATCATGTGAGTATATGGAAGGAGCATCCGATTATTTCTTCTCAAATTTCTCAACATCCTTGCTAGTGTATACCCTTCTCATTTTTTGATTCATATGTCTATAGCCAAGTTCTTCATCACTATATCCCAAGAAGATCAATTTTTCTAATTTCATATCAATTTTAGCTCTCAATTTCTTAGGAATGTGCATACTAGATTTACATCCAAAAATCTAAGGTGTGCAATCAATGGATTTCTCCCTGACCATGATTTATGTGGTGTTACACCATAAAGAGATACAATGGGAATTGTTTAGTAGATATACCATCATTTTAACTACTTCAACCTTATTTTTTTATAAACATGTATCATCATTCATACATCACACCATGCAAATGATAGTATTATTTAACTTTCAATAACACCATTTTGGTACGGTGTGTGAATAGGATCCATTTTAAAACAAATGTCATGTGTTTCTAAATAATTTTTGAATTCATTGATGGTGTATCCTCCCCTTGATTTGAGTGGAGTGTACAATATTCCTACCAAAATCTGTTGTATCAAGGGCTTTGAACTTCTTGAAAGTTTCAAAATATTGATTTTTAATGTGAAGACAATATATCCACACTTTTTATGAGAAATATTCAACAAAGAGAATGAATTATTGAAACTGGAGTTGATAGGTTTGACCGTCCCACACAGATCAGTATGCACTAAGTCAAGTTTTTATTTAGCTCAAAACTACACTATTTAAAAGGTTCTCTATATTATTTTCTTTTGAAACAATATTGACACTTATCCATACCATTTTTAAGAGGTGGAAATACCCTAACCATATCATATGAATGAAGTGTGTCGAGATAGGTTAAACTAACATGACCAAGTATTATGTACCATATTTATACCAATTTTGTATCCTTGGTTATAAGTGTTTGATCATTCATTTGAAAAAAATCAAACTAAAACATTCTACCCACATTCAAATATTTTGTAACAATTTTCAAGTTTCATGACTTATCTTGAATTAGACACATCATTTTACCACCTTTACAATCGAACTCAACTTTAATATTGTGATCTAATAATTTACTCATACATAAAATATTTTTGGTTAAACTCAGGACATAAAGAACATCTGTAATTTTGAAAGTGTGTTTTTGAAGTGGTAGTGAAATGAAACCAATCCTATGAACAATGTATGATGTATTATCATCCAAATAAACATGGGTTTTTATGGGTGTCTCATTCAAAATGAAGAAACAATATTTCCTTCCTGTCATGTTTTGTGTTGTGATTAAACTAAAATATAATATCAGGTAGTATAATATGATGTTATGTAAAGCCATAAATAAAAACTAAATAAATAAACGAAATGACCCAAGTAACTAAGTAAATAGAAATGTAAAACCCTAATGTGCAAGAGAGGATTAAGAAGTCCTTAGTTGATTCGATGAAGGTGTTGGACTATGTTGTAGTTAAATGACATAAAAAATATGAGGAAACAACCTCAAAGAAGCCTTGATAAAGTACATATTTGAACTATTTGACTGGAATGGGGCACCTGGAAATGCATAGGGGTGCCTGTGGGAACCCTCATCCAAGATCTTGGTGCTTTGGTTCTGCAAAAATGGGATGGAAACCTCCTTTGAGGTGTCACTAGATATTTACCTATACTTTCTTCCTATCACATGGATGTCCCTCAACTGCACCACATGTCACTGTAAGACTTGCAATAACGAATCACATGCAAAACCCCAATCAAATCATCAAAAACCTAGAAAAGAAAGATGCATATGAATGGTTCAGACTATCCTTAGTGGTAAAAATGGTGGACTTACTAACTGAAAATTACAATACATCTCAAACCCGATGTAGTTATATGTGTGTGTGAGAAAATCGTGCCCTAGGTTGCTCTTGTGTCAGTCGCACTTTGTGAAGTAGTGAGAAAATAACTAGATGTAGAATGTAGTAAATGTGTGCATGGAAACAATAGGCTCCCCTCCTATGAAGTGTGATTCAGATGAACTAGCCTTGTGTGCCTTGTGATGGAACTAGATGGATGAAAATATATCTTTAGGTTCCTTTGATGGGTGTAACTATAGATGGTGATAGTAGATGATTAGTGCTTGGTCCCTCATTATGGTCTCATAACTTTATATTTATATGGTTCTCTTGTTCTAATTTCATAATTAACCATGAAAAGGATGACCACCAAAAATATAGAAGCTCAAATACCTATAAAGTTCACAAAAGGTGAGAGTAAAGTGTAAAGAGGATCGGGGTACCCTGAGGGGATCTGGGTGCTGGGCACTGGTGGGAACCCCAATTAGAAATAGGGAAAACATAGTATGACAATACAAAATTGGAAATGGTAGGTGTAAAATAAAAAACATGACAACAAGTAATATAAAAATGGCCAAAGACATGGGTTCATTATTACTCTCTTCACTCAAGAACCATATGGAGAGTAGTATGAGATCGAGACTAAATAATGAATCCATGTGTGTGATTTAGTGACTACATTTTCCCCCACTTTATGTTTGTGAGTGGAGAACTCGCTAACATAAATTAGATAGAGATGCATACCTGATAATTCATGTAGTGTGATGTAGCAATGTGCCGAAGGACTAGACAAAGCGTAGAATGACAAAAAGATGGAGTGGGGAGAATAGAGATGTAAAAGTGTAAAAAAGTGAAGAAAGTGAACCTAGGGTAAAAACACGTGTGTATATGCCAATGTGTGTAGTGTACCTACATGGTTAGTACTATGTGTGTGATGTACTCATAATGTGTGTGTTGTTGTTGACTACTTGATTCCCATACGGATGAAACTGCCAAAGAGAAGATGATCAAGTGGTCAAATGTGTATGTATATGTGTAAAAATACATGTATATATGTAAAGAAATATGTAAAAACATTACAAAAATGACAATGAAAAAGGGACATGTGCTCTTGATCCATGATGAGACAGAAAGGTGTAGAAAGGATATCATGTAACCGTCGATGAAGTGCGAGATTTTTGGGAGATCTCACACCAATGTGTTTGAAGAAGTGTAGGGAGAAATATGTGTTATTATTTAACCTATAATTGCTTCCCTGATATTGGTGAAGAGATCTCTATATTGTCTAGTTTTTTGGGCTATCCGACGTTGCTTTGGTGAAGTAGTGTAGGGAGAAAATATGCTATATCCTCCAACTTGTATTTTCTCCCCAAGATGCTAAGAACAATTTTCCTGTATAATCCATTGTGTATGGGGTTCATAGACTTGTATCAACCCACTCGAAGAATGTTGACTGCATTGTAGACTGAAGTGTAAACTAAACTGTACTGGTACCATGTGTAAACTCCAAATGATGCCCCCTTCTTTAGGGGTGTATGCGACGTCACAAATAGGAGAATGCGACCCCAAAATAGGACCGACCATGTGAAATTAAACCCTATAGGGGGAAGGAAAATCTGATTGGTAAAGACCAAGGCACACACAAACAAGTGGATAGAAAACAAGTGTTAGTATGAACATACATGCATCTAGAGAACAAATATAAGCAGAGAAAACAATGTATGAGCTAAAACATGATAAGACAATGTAAACACCCATGAAGAAAATCATAGACCATGAAAATAGGTTACAATCATGGGACATCACTCATGATGTTGAAATACACTCATGTCCTTCATGGTCACAAACAAGCAAGTGTGTGCACACGACAAAGGGAAAATCCCTAAAAACAATAATAAGCAATAGAAAACACACAAACAATCATGGAAGAAAATATCCCTACATAAAAAAATATGCACATAAAGAACCCATTAGCAAGTTAGAAAAATATAAATTATGTAAAATCATGTATACCATGATAATAGAAATCACTAAGTACAAAATGAAACAATAGCACCTATAGTGTACGAATGTGGATGCCCCTAGTAGGTAGTGTGTCAAGAATTTGTGTTACATGTATAAGCTCTTTATCTATGATAAAAAATAGAAAAGGACATGAACATGTATGTGTGTATGGTAAAGATAATGACATAAAAGATATTTATCTAACATATGTAGTAAAGTGAACATGTAAAGACAAGTGCAAGCAAGAGTAAATGCAACTATATAATGCAAGTACACTATGGAATGATGGAATGGAATGCAAGATGGATGATAGGAGCTGTGTGCCCCCCAAGTGAATGGATTTTTATGTAGTGAGGTTCATGTAGTATGCCCCCTCTAGTAGTCAAGAATGAACCAAAAATGATAGTACGTCATTAGGAAATGGTTGAACTATGTGTTTTGTGTAGTGCGTTGTGATGAGTATGTGGTGATGATATGTGACATAGAGATGAGCTATGCATGAATATATAGGTTAAGATTATATCACGACAAGATGAATAGAAAGAGGTGGTGATTTATCATAAATCATATACCACTAAACAATGTAAGCAAAAGTGATGTTATAACATATCACGAGATGATGCTAGAAGAAGTGACCCTATAGCCTAAGTCATATAAATAATCCTAGGAGTTACACATGAGAAACAAAAGATTGAATGATTGAATGTGTGAATGGGATGTGGTCCATTTGTAATGTATACCCTCAATAGTATATTATGGAATGTGAGACTATAATGCATCATCGGGTAGTGATTGCAACACAAAAAATATGTAGGATGTGTGATGATAATAGACGACCATGTGATGAGAAAAATGTGTAGAATGTGATGTAAGATGTGTAGATAGCCTAATAGTGTGAAATGTGTGCAATGTAGTATGTATGATGAATAATATGTAATGTTATACTCGTAGATAATATGAGTGTGACATATGTGTGATGAATAATAGTATGGTATGTAGGATATGTATGATATGGTGATGCAAAAATTTTGAAATACAAATGATGTAGTGTAAGATGTAGTATGTAAGATGTATAATGAGAGATATACTATGAGATATGTGAAGATTCCAATGTGTATTATCTATGGTGTAGTGTGTGGGATTCACATGTATAAAATGCACTCAAAATTCAAGTGTGAACCAAAACACAAGAGTGTGTCATCAGGTAATGATGATGTATGTAATTTAGATGAATATGTGAATGCTAGAATGTGGTTGTGTTTAAATTTGGGCATAAGACGTGTAGTCATATTCTATACGCTAAGACTAATAGTCTAATCCCATACGCATTGGCCTATCACCCAATGGGCATTGGGTGATCATGTGAGGCATGCGTGGGTGTCGAGTCTCTCCTTTATGTGGGTTTCATGAGAATGCACCATCTAGGACATAATCAAATGCAGGATAGAACAGAACTATACCACATTCTTATGAACTTAGAAAGAGTTTCATCTCATTGTTTTGCAGATAAGGAAATAACAAGAAATACATGAAGATGGTTCATTCAGAAAGGAAATGCATAAGTATTGAGCACATATGATTTATAAAGGAGCATTATATTTATACTAACATAGTTAATAACCCACATTACATCCCTTGAGGTCATAATAGATCCTCCTATAGTTATGCAGAGCCAAATTATTCATCAGAGCTATATTATGCTCATCATATTACAAAGAAGAATGAGAACCCATCCCCTACAATGTAATAAATTCTCACAGAGATATCCTAACCCCTAGCCATAACATCCTCATTCTATTTCTATAGGGCTTCACCTCTTTTCTCTATCTCTTTTTCTTCTACCAGGCGCTTGTATATATAGCCTGAACACCCACTGCCATGCCTTCAAAAATTACAGATCGATCACCAAGTGTCGAAGTGGTCCTCCATGGGAGCATGCCTTAATAGACCTAAGCTCTCCACTTTGCATGATGATGCTCTTCTAGAACCCTCCATCACATGCCTGTAATATTCCCTTCTTGATCCCAAAGTTGTTAGGCTGAAAACTTATCCACAAGGGTCATGATTTTCTCGTGTGCTTCCTGGGGTGCTGAATATGGAAAAGTACCAAACCTATTTTTCCTTGTGTGCCTTCATCACATGCACATTCTTTGACTAGGTCCTATGTGCCCATTCACCTTTTTGTACTTAGTTTATATTTTGGGGCCCAACATCACCCCACACTACGCCTATTCTCCGTCCTTGGAAACACTCTTCAATAAAGGAAATAAATAATGGTGGATCCTTACAAATGGTTGGGAAGAATAAGGAATGAAGAAATGGGGAAAAGAATGAAAGAATGGGAAACTTTTTACTTCTGGAGGAGGAGAGGGAAATCCTTTCTTAAATCAGCTTCTAATTTTTCCCAAGTGTCGACCTCACTTTGATCCTACTGATAGAGATCCCCCACAAGGTGCTCACTTCTTCAAAACTCAACCCCTCTCCCTTAGTGCTCATTGTTTCCACAATATCTTCCAGCTTACTTACCCAAATCATCGAGTGCATCCATCCTCGAGTGATTTGATGGTATAATTCCTTTAGCCTGTTCTTGATTGATGCCCTGTAAGGTCTCAATGGCCTTTGATTTCTTTTCCACTTCAACTAAGATTTTGTCTCACTTAGCCCTGTTCCCCTTGTTATTTTCCTAGAACTCCTTGAGTTCCACTTCATGGGTGGAAACCAAGATAATTTCCACTTTATCCCTATCTACGCAGTTATCATAGGAGGCCTCAACAATTTGCATGACAGGCCTTTACATCGGAAAGGATTTTGTTCACTGAGTAACAAATTAATCTTATTTTGTTTTGTTTGGTGCACCAACACCTCCTCTGCTAATTCTAGGGTGAGTGGTTACCTCTCCATGGTGAGTATGTGGGTCAAGTCCTCTAGGCATTACAAGGATGATCCATACTTTTTGCGCGGGTGGTGTTAGGTCTGGATGTTTTAGGACAATGACATACATGATCATCTCTATATTTTTATATGCCTCGCGCACTCTTGCCTTTTCATATTTCAACTCCTCCTTAACTGAGCACTGATTAGCTCTTTCTACTTTAATTCCTTGGTCTTTTCAATGAGATCTTCTTCCTTTTTCTCCAGCTCTTCCTCTAGGAACTTTACCTTGTCATTTCTCCCGAAGAGCCTAGCTTCAACCTCAACAAAGAATTTGTTGAGTGCATTGCATATCTATTCATCTGACAACCTCTGAGCATTCACCAAGGGGTTTATCCTTTTTATGGCACTTGCATCAATTCCCCTTACTTACTTCAAATTCCAGCTCATCAATGTGGGACTCAAATTCCCATGACAACATTTTCCTCATCCGAGGGTATGCACCTTCCTCATCAAATGAAGTCATGACTAAAAGTTATTTTGTTGGAATGGTGCTCTAGAAGTACGCACATAACACTTTGTTCGGATCATCAATGTAGCCCATTCCTTGAACTTGTGATGCTTCTGTGCTCTTCCTCCTTGTGCATGTGGCCTTTGGAAAGATAACAACCAAAATGGGATCTCCTCCCATGTTGCCATATTATTTTCCCATGCTCTCTTCCTTAGCTTCCTTCATCACCACATCTCGTGTTGCATTCCACTTCTTATTCCACCAGGTCCTTGATGATTTTTCCACTTATTTCTCCATGGCCTCATCTACCTATTCCTTCGTGAGGCTTATGGTCCTTTTTCCTTTCGTAACTTCTTCCCTGCATACCCCCTTGCCTTGGGTATCAACTTCTTCTTCATCTTTCTTCTCCTCATCTCCTTCACTATAATCCTCATCTCCTTCTTCTTTAGAATCATGTATTTCATAGATAGGATGGTCTTCACCTCCTGGTTCATCTTATTCATCATCATCTCTACTTACCGATGTAGGTATCTAGACTCCCCATCTCTTCTGAATCGGCCTCATCTGTCACCTTCTGCTTCTTCCTTTCTGGGGATTCTAGTAAAGGAGATTCTTCTTTTCTTTTCCCTTAACTAGTGATCTCTTCTTTGGTGATTCCTCCCTAGTGAGGGGTTCTTCGTGTTCTAGCACCTCTTCTTATGGGGTATTTTCTTTGAATGGAGAATTCTTCCTCCGCACGTAAGTACTAATCTTAGCACTTGTCTCTAGTACGCTTACCATCTGTGTAGTTTGAACACTTGGTGCCTTCTGTACCTCTTCTCTTTCTCTCTTTCTATGCATGGCCTTCTTCCTTCTTGTAGGATCTTTAGGGATGGAGACATCATTCTCCAAGTAAGCACATTTTTCAAACTTCAGCCTTATGTGAAGGTATATCCTTGCTTGCAGCCCTTCTAGCGATTGGCAGTGTTACATGCTTCATAATTTGTATCTCGTGGGAGACATATCTCTCCACGTACACACATTTTTTTGGGTAAAATAGCCTTCAGTGCAGCTCGGTGGTCTCATCTACCTCACTAAGGTCAAACCTTAGTCTCTTTGCCTCCTTGAATTGATTAACTCTAGCTTAGAAGTATAACGCGGTGAAGGAGAAGGGTAGTTTGCACCATGGACTCATGTTCTCATCTGTCAACCTAAATCTACAAATGCAGAAGTGTTGGTACAATGCAAATTCTTCCTCTCCATTCATGAGCATGGGAAATTGATCTAGGATTCTCCACTCATCCCTGAATGCGTCACATATTCACTTATACCACTTCTCTAGGCGCGCCTTGTGAGCGGTCATCATGGTTTCACAAGTGTATTTCGTAAATCTTTTGTAGGTGAGGGATCCTCTTCTGGATATTCCCAAAAATTTTTTGGCCCATCGGGCACTCCAATATCTAAAAACATAATAGTGAGGAGGACATTACCGAAGAGTATATTCTCTCCCTCCTACTCACTGCTTATAATTTCATCCATGATGAAAGAAAAAAAGTTGTAAATGGTCCCTTCTGATATTTTCCGCATACGTTCAACCATGCCTTGTTTACTTGTGTCTATCTTTCTTGATCATTGAGCTTGGTTACCAAGCGCGTGACCATCCTCATCACTAGGTCTAGTATTTTTGAGATGTCAAAGTACCTCAAACCCTTCTAGTAGTGATACATGGCTACAGTCTCCTTGATAGCCTCTTTTTGCTTAGATCATCATCAATGTTATATCCTCCATAATTGAGGCATGTGAACTTGGATATCAGTTGTGGTGTGATGTGCATATTGCACCCTACGAAATAAAAATGATCTTCATACACATGCAACATCAGCCATTGGTAAAGGTGCTCAAGTTTGTAGAAGTAGGGAAACTCGTACAATTGTAACAACCCAACCTTTTCTAGTTTGACCTTCACCTCATCATTATAAATGGGCATTCCATCTGGTGTCTTATTGTTGGTTGGGTGAACCAAATCCAAGGCCATTTCCTTTTCTATTGTGCTCGTGTGATGGTTATAATCACTTACGACCATCTTCCACAAGTGTGACTCCCATTATTTTCCTAGCAATACCCCATTTGGGTACTACATTTCTACGTACCATTCTTCATTGGTGCTCATGACGGCAACGATTTGTTTTCCCTTGCCCTTGCCCTTTGTTTTCTTTGGTGAAATGGTTGGTTTCCTTGGTGTCATTCTTCTGGTCAGTGCTAACACTTAAATCTTCTTCCCCTTACTCTATTCTACCACTCTGTCCAAACCCAAAGCTTAACATTGCAAAGAAACCCTTCTAACTTCATGCCTTAGCCGCCAAACCCTAACTGGAAAACTCTTTCCACAAGACAACACTTCCTCAACAAATTTTCCCACCCGTGTACTCCTTCCACACTAGTTTACAGATTTACCCTAGATGCACTCTCAAATTTCTTGGATTCTCCTTTCTTCACACAAATTTCTCTCTAGATGCCCTAGATTGCAAGAGCTTCTTATTTTTCATAAATGCAAGGTAACAAATGACTTACCCGACCTTGTATTTATAGTTTTTGCTTCTTTCTAGCATTAAATGTTATACCACCTACCAATGCACTTTAGCATTAAATGTAACTTTTTCCACTAAGCCATCTTTAAGTGCCTTTACCCATGTGCCATATCTGCATGAAAAACCCCTTTCAACCTTCTGGAATGCAAAAATTTAACCCGACCAAAGACTCTTACACGCGTGTCTACATCACCGAAGGCACTTCTTGTGTCCTTTACCCAAATGTTTCCATATCCCAACTCATGTTGTTCATGCACTCTTCATTTTTCTATACGTGGTTTCCGCAAAGCCTTTTCGACACCAACCATTCTCATCCACCTCTTTTCTATGTGCTTCTTACTCCTTACGCACTTTTTTATCCATCAACCGAGCCATTTACCGTAACTTCTACTGCCATCTCAAACTTGTATTATAGGCCTATACTTTGCATTACTCCACCCCACACTAAAATAGATGTGTGGTCCTCTATACATACACAACCTTAGAAAAATAATGTGGTTACCAGCACACAAGGTGAAAAAAAAAAAAAAGAAAGGAACAAGCAATGAGAAAAAGAAAAAGCATAAAGGAAATTCTAGACTAATTGGAAATACTACCTTATTTACAAACACCAAGAAGACTTATTTATAGTACGGCTTCAGCCTACTCCCAGTGAAGTGACCTTGGAACCTCATCCCATCCAGGGATTGTAACTGGAAAGTGTTTGAATCAACAATGTACGAGATGATGTAAGGTCCTAACCAATGGACTTTCAACTTCCCAGGATGGCGCAGATACTTGCAATCATACAATAATACCGGCTGCCCAACTTCAAACTTCTTGTTCTTGATATGAGGATCATGCCATGATTTTTGTCTTGCTTTTTTTGTCTTCTGACTCCATCTAGCAACTGATCACCTTTCATCCAACAACATCAACTTATCAATTATTTCTTCCAATGCTTGCTCATCAGCTAATCCTCATGAGCACACTATACACAATGATGGTAACATGAATTCCACTGGTAAAACAACCTCTCGTGCCAAACACCAATTGAAACAGTTCAGTCCTATTCAACCTTTTATAGGTTGTCTTGTATGCCCATAGAACTATTGATACCTTATCATTCCAATCTTGTCTTCCAACATCACAGATCTTAGTTAACATATGAATTAGTATCTTGTTAAATGCCTCAACAGTTCCATTTTCTTGAGGGTGAAATGGGGTAGTCTTATGATGGGCCACCATAAATTCTTCTAACAAAATCCTGATTTTTTCATTGAGAAAGTGTGTACCCTATCACTTGTTAAACTTAAAGGACAACCATACCTGTTGATTATGTTTTCTCATAAAAATCTAGCAATTTTCGCTATGGTGCAATCCTTTATAGGCGTTGCCTCTACCACCGTGTCAAGTAATCGGTGCAAGTGATGATATAGTGAAAACCATTCCTTCACGCGTGGCTGGTGTAATTGGTCCTACAAAGGAAATTTCCCATTTCTCAAATGGTTCAACACTGGCTATTGGTCGCAAGGGAATTTCATCTCTCTTTCTAGGTTTTCCAAGGCATTGGCAATGGTCACAGGCCTTGCAAAACTCAATGTAATCCTTGTAGATGGTTTCCCACAAAATCCCT
Source organism: Taxus wallichiana var. yunnanensis (assembly GCA_018340775.1). Taxonomy (NCBI): domain Eukaryota; kingdom Viridiplantae; phylum Streptophyta; class Pinopsida; order Cupressales; family Taxaceae; genus Taxus; species Taxus wallichiana. The sequence continues at coordinate 600,540,624 of CM031239.1, read as the reverse complement.
ACTAATAAAATCTTCCATGCAGTAGAATTTACTGCATAGTGTCCTCCTGTAATCCCACCACGTGCTTCTTCCATAATGGTTATGTGCTCATGTTCCAATATGCATTGGCGTAGAACCTCATCAAGATCTAAGTTATATAAGTATCCACTAATCGGCATGTAGGGTGTGGCATATGGCGAATTGCTTTGTCTTTGGAACCTTCATCCCTTCTAGTGCCACACTTGTTTTTAAAAAAATTGTGATATCTTCCAAGTCTGAGGGAATGCACTGTAATCTAAACAATTGTGTTTCTGGCTTGATATCCTCAATGCTTTGTGCATCCTCTCCCGAATCAATCCTTGATAAGTGGTCAGGCCCTAAATTTCTCTTTCTCGACTTCACCACCACTATAAATTCAAACTCCTAAAATAGAAGGACCCAATGACATATGCACCCTTGCAGAACGGGTTTGTTGACTAAGTATTTCAATGCCATGGGGTCTGTGTAGAGTATGAAGGGGAATTTCCAAAAGACACTGCCTAAACTTATGAAACACATAGATCATTGACAATTCTTCACACTCAGTAGTTGTGTCATTTTGTTCTTCTTGTGTTAACTTCCTACTTGTAATGCTAAAGGGATGATCAACAATTCCCTCACCAAGTTGTGCTAGCACTGCTCCCATAGTTGTCCCTGAGGCATCCACATGCACATGTAAAGGCTTACCCCAAGAAGGAAAATGTAATATGGGTGCCGTGACAATCCTTTCCTTTAAAGTGTCAAATGCCTTCTATTGTGCTTCTCCCCAATGAAAATCACTTTTGTGTTTTAACAATTCTTCTAAGGGTGCACCGATCTTGGCATACCCCTTGATGAAATTTCTATAATACCCCGTGTGTCCAAGGAATCCATGCACCATGCTTTGACTAGTAGGCTCCCCTAATCCTGTAATAACTGCAGCTGGGATCCACTAGTAAGTCATCTTTGCATATAATGTTTCCTAATAGGGTTCTAAATGGAGTGGAAAAGACACATTTCTTAATGTTGAGGGATATCCTCAATTTCGACATCTCTCAAACATCAGTCTTAAGTTGTCACAATGGTCTTTCACCAGTCCATACATAGTCCATTCATCTAGATAAACTTGAAGAAACTTATGGATGAAGTCTTGGAATGCTTGTACCATAATGTGAGAACACAACAAGCACATTCTTCAATCCAAAGGGCATAACCATGTAGGAAAAACTTCCCCATTCAGTGGAAAAAGTTGTCTTTCTCTGGTCTTCCTTGCAATCCTGACTTGGTGGTATCCTAAGAATCCATTTGTGAAAGAGTAGACTTTGCGCCCAGCTACTCCCTCCATAATTTCTTTAGTAAAGGGGGTTGGAAAGGGATCGATGACACACACTACATTCAGATCCCTATAGTCAACACAAATTCTTATCCTACTATCCTTCTTAATAATGATAACCATCAAGCTTATCCATTCCTATCTTCCACTGCCTCAATGATACCATATATTATCATTTTTCTATCTCTTCCTTAACCCGTACATGTAAATTTGGATTCATCCGATAACGCCTCTTCTGAATCAGGTGCGCACCTTCTTTCAACTTGATCTTAATTTCCCCCAAGGAATGGTGGATTCCTTTGAGTTCATGGTACCCGCGAGGGAACAAATCTTGAACTCGTGTAATAGATCAATGATCTTTGAAACTTATTTTTCTAACCAATAGTCACCGATGATATCCTCCTTAGGTTTTGCCTCTATCCCAATGTTAACCTTCTTCATCTTCAAAGGCTCATGGTAGGTGTGTGCTCACTCATCAACATTGTCAATGACCTTGTGCATACCCTCCAAATGATTAACATCCAACATCTCCATCTCTTCTCCATCTATTACATAGACCATTTTTCCCTTTTTTGTTTTCCATACATGCATGCTCAAAATGTACTTCCTCTGATTCTTCTTCATTGAGGTGTGTCTCTAGATAAGGCTCACCTAGAAATTCTAGTAGCCTATCCTCTACCATATCACTATATCCCATTGTAAGGCACTTGATCATTTGCAATGCCTTATCCACTGATGGTTTGGTACTCTTATATTGAAATCCTGAATGAGATCAACCACCAAATCTTGCTAGTTACCCATTTGATGACGCATCTCCAAATTAATGTACCAAGCATGCACACAACCTTATAAGGTAGAATACAACTTATGTACCCATAATGAAGGAGGAAACACTTCGTGCTTCCCATCCAAGCCTCCTTACACACTTGGATATGAAATGAAGTGGTCTCTTTGCCATGGTAGTCTTGTATAACCATGGGCGCGTTGCTCCTGGAGAACCTTATAGAAAATGTGATCCTCACCTCACGCCACTCTAGGAGGTTCTCCCGATGTGTAGCCCACCAGCATGCTACAAATTGAGTAGGTTATAGCTGAGCATTCCCCTTCTTTCATCCTCATTTTTCCATTGAGCTTCCATTTCCCACAGGAAAATTTCAGGGTATGCCCCTCTAGAGTAACTTGGAAACTTCTTTCCTCCTAGGCACTTGAATGAGCATGCCTTTATCACCCTTATTACAGGTCCTTTTAGTTATCACCCAATTAACTCATAAGTTCCATGCACCCAATTGTCATATGCCATACTAGTGGTATCACTTAAGGATTGAGCATCCTCAAATTGGATAACTCCCTTTGTGGGGTGAATTATCTTAAGATCTCTGATGGAGCACACATAGATTCTATCAAGGAATTCTTCTCCCAATGGCTCCATATAGGGCATTGAATTCCCATCCATCAAGAGGCAAGCCTTTTCCAAATAATGTATACCCATTCCACTCAATTTATAAATGACCACCCTTTCTTCCTTGTTCTCAAAGCTGATTTACCATTTTCTAAACCTTAGGTCGGCATTGTTCTTGTAACACCATGGGCACCCAAGAACCACTAGAAATTTGTCTTCTCGGCAAGCACCAAGACTTTTAAGTCTCCAGTGAACTTGGCCCCTTGAATGGTGATAACTGCATCCTTCAGGACTCCAATGGGCATTGCCTTAGTCTTGTTCACCATATACAACACATTTGAAGATGGCTGTAATGTGGGCCTTCCCATCTGATGCCAGGCATCTAAGGTAAGAACATTCACCTCTGCTCCCATGTCAATGAGGATATTTCTCAGAAGCCACCCATCAACAAATGCATTCAAAGTAATCTCCTTGTCATATTCAAGGCTGTGAGGAGGAAGGTTTACATGCAAAACCTATCTTTTGCACTCTTCTATGACACATGGTACCTTCTCCTCAGCCATTCTCCTAGTAAGGGAATAATATTCTCTTTCCTTAACATTTTACATACTTCCTTGACCTCATCTAGGTCATTCCTTGGAACCTTGTTATCCTTCCATTGCTCCTCGATTGCTCCTTGAGACATTGGATCTCCCTTGTAAACTTCAAATCACATCCATAGTTTCCTGGTACACTTATTTCTGATAGGAAGGGTCTGGTTACTTTCCATGTATTACTTCCTCTCTTGACATAAGTTTCCTTTGTCTTTGCATCTCCCTAGAGCTCATGACCTCTACTCGCGTCGTCACCTATATACAGGTTCTAGCTCTAACTCACACACCACTCTTGGCATCCATTGTGAATCATTCTTCTTGATGCTCACCATAGCAATGCCCTTATCTTTCTAGTGTTGTTGGTTCATATGCTCATAAAGTTCTAGACACTCTTCGTACTTGTGCTTCTTTCTGCACCATGAGCATTGTAACAGATCAAGACAGATTAGGACACTCACGTGGATCCACAATTATAACACATTCCTCTCAGGAAATCACTCCATCCTCCACCATGGTTACTGTAACCATGAAATCCCCCACAAAAACATCTTCCATGTGCCCCTCCATTTGTGTGGCCTTCATAATGATGGTCATCATCCTTAGAACTTCTTGCAAGGCTAGTTTGGTGCACACCCATATCAATAGCATTATGGATCTAATCAATCATTCTACAATCCTTGGTATCATGGGTTGTAGAGGTGCATATCTTGTAGTAGCAAGAAAAATTCTTGCGGATTACGTGTTGGAGTAGAGGGCATCTACTTGCATCATGATCCCCATGGTAGATCTCACAGTCTACTACCATAGCGCGCACCGAATTCCGAGGGAAACTATCCTTTGCATGTCCCTCCACTTCATAGTATGTACACCAAATCCCACTACAAACCCTCATGCATTGTGTTTGTAGATAACTTCCCAATTACTTGGACATTGCAGCAATTTGGGCCTCCAAAAATGGACTAACACCTATTTCAACACTCCCAATAGCTTTCAGCATGCAAGACAACTTCCAATGCCTCATGCGGGTCGGTGAAAGTCTTGTGCGATAGAGCCTTCCTAAATGGTGTTATCAATCCTCCAAAAACATTGATCATGTTGAGAAGGATGAATGTCATAGGAGAGATTTGACAAGAGAGTCTTGAAACACGCATCATACTCCCACACACTCTCTACCATTCCCTGTTGGATCTCCTTTAGAGCATTGATGCTCTTCTGCTCAAACTCTAGAATATGGAACTCTGCGAGGAAAGTGATCTTCAACATGGTATAGTCTACCACTATCGATGGGGGTCATACTTCCTATACTAACTATGTGTGCACCCTTGCAACATTGTTATAAACTAGCTTGCCTTCCACTCCGGGGTAGTGATCCCCTTCACGTGCCATAGTAACTCACACTTGTGCACATGCTCTGCAACATCTTCAATACCCCTATAGTCTGGTAAGTGCAAAGACATCTCGAAAAAAAAATTGGGAGGTGGCTTGGGTCCTTGTCCTCCCAATCTAGAGCCTTGGTTCCCTCTCGGTGTTTCCTCCCCACTAGATCCACTAGATACACTAGGTCCTATTCCTCCCGACCCACCATATCGACGTCCTGTAGTGGGAAAAGTTCCTAAAGTGGTTACGCTAAGGGTTACCAATGTCCCACTGAACTATGTGTTGATGGTCTGTGATAATTCCCACTACCAGTTATGTGCCTCGCGCCACTCCTAGATGTGATACCAAAATCTTGTGTACTTGTACCTTGTCCAAAGATTCCTCTAAATATAAGAAACGATTGTGAATCCATGGATGTTCCAAATGAGAAATTATATCTCCTGGGCACCGATCGGTTACTCCCATTGATACCAACTGGGTTAATAATACTTTTCCCTTGATCTAGAAAACCAAGTGCCAGTGGATTGGTCACCAGGTGGGTTTAGATGTGTGCCGATGGATATTCTTTCTCCATGTGATGAAATATCATCAGAAGATGAAGGGGATTATCTCCCGCACTTTCCAAGATGGGCTAGCACAAACTACTCAGGTTCCATGTCCTCTACATGAACCTGCACTCCTTCCCGTAACATCTGTCTCCATAGATCCATCACACTTGCAACCTCACATTTTCTAGTCATCTCCCTTTGACAAGCTTCACTATACTTGAGTCATCTTTCCTCCCTTTCCTTTTCAGCCACAATGTATTCCATCTTCCTCCACCCTAGCTTCCTCTCCCATCACTCAGAGAAGCTTAATCATCCATGGGGAATGTTTCTAAACTCAAATTAATGACCAAGATCTTCATAGCCAAAGGAATATCATGAAAAAATGATCCTCTAGGGTCCCTCAGAAACTCAAACTCAACAACCTCTGGGAAAGAATACATTGAAATGATGTATTCTAAAGTATAACTAGTCAGGACCCTCTTCCACAAGTGATCAATAGCACACATCCAAGTTAGATCTGCAAATTGCAACCCTCGATAGTCATCTTGGTTCCACATGTGTAATCTATAGTACCATCTTGATCTGGATGCATAGGCTGAAAGCCATTCATATAGTTTTGCTAGGAAGTAGTAAAAGAATGTCTCATATAACTCATGGTATAGGTTCTCTTCTACCCATCTACACACATTGAACTCAGATCCAATGTTGAATCTATGAGAAAATTCATCCTCCATGCTCTTGAACCATGTTCCAACACTTTCTAATGTTAGGTGCTCTATCATCACACATCACAAGGACAAAGATGCATGGCATTTCTCACAACTTTGAAAAGAGGTCTTGATAATAGAACCAAAATGTAGTCATATTTTCACAACTTTGAAAAGAGGTCCTAGCAAAAGAGCTCCCATGCACTTTGGCCTATCACCCAGCAGGCGTTGGGTGATCACACGAGGCATGCGTGGGTGCCGAGTCTCTCCTTTATGTGAGTTTCATGAGAATTTCCATCTAGGAAAAAATAAAATGTAGGACATAACATAACTATACCACATTCTTATGAACTTAGAAAGATTTGTCATCTCATTGTTTGCAAATAAGGAAAATAACAAGCAATACATGAAGATGGTTCATTCAGAAAGGAAATGCATAAGTATTGAACACAGATGATTTATAACAGAGCATTATATTCATACTAATAGAGTTAATAACCCACATTACATCCCTTGAGGTCATAATAGATCCTCATATAATTATGCAGAGCCAAATTATGCATCAGAGCTATATTATGCTCATCATATTACAAAGAAGAATGAGAACCCATCCCCTATAATGTACTAAATGCTCATAGAGCTCTCCTAATCCCTAGCCATAACATCCTCATTTTGTTTCTGTAGGGCTTTGCCTCTTTTCTCTATCTCCTTTTCTTCTACTAGGTGCTTGTATATATAGCCTCAACACCCACCGCTATGCCTTCAAAAGTTACAGATCGGTTGCCAAGTGTTGAAGTGGTCCTCCATGGGAGCATGCCTTCACATACCCAAGCTCTCCACTCTGCATGATGATGCTCTTCTAGAACCCTCCATCACATGCCTAGGATATTCCTTATCTATCCCAAAGTCTCCAGGCTAGCACCTTATCCTTAAGGGTCATGATTTTCTCATGTGCTACCTAGGGTGCCGAATATGGCTAAGTACCAAACTTGTTTTCCTTGCATGCCTTCAACCCGCGTGCCCTTCTTTGACTAGGTCCCGCACACCCACACACCTTTTTGTACTTAGCTAATATTTTGGGGCCTAACAAGACATGTGTTGATGCTAGGATGGGGGATGTGGGAATTTTATGCCCCCCAATTTTGTGTGAGTGAATGAATTAGCAAATGAAAGTGAAGGAAAATATCCCTCTAATGATCTTTGGTAGTGGTGAAAGGTATGATCATACTTTAGTAGTGGTGGAATAGTATATAGTTGTCATTGCGTAGGTGAGTGAAGTGTATGTGCATGTGATGGGTGAATAGATGATGAACACATAGGTGAAAAAAGTGTAGGTGATGGAGACTAATGAGAAGGTGAATGCAGAGGTGATGGACACCACGTGGAATAAAACAAGGTGGTGACCTACGTCGAGATGTAGTAACTGTGTGAGGAATAGGCCTATATTGATGTGTAGGAATAACATAGCAATGTCGCTGCATAAATGGTGTCCGAGTATGTGAACTAGGAGTATATTGGGATTTAATTAACATAGGTTGTGATGTGGTAGATGAAGTAGGGGATGCATGAATTGGTGCTCGAGGAAATGATGACCATGGAGTAGATGGGGGTACACCGTCGATAGAAAAACTTGATTTTTATGAATGAACTTGAGTCACAAATGATTCATATAAATGATAGACTGAGACCGACAAATCCAATTGAGGCCTAGAAGCATGTCACAACCATCTATGACTTTTCCAACAAGGAAAGGTACAAGCATAGTAAGAGGTCCTATCGTAACATGAATTTTGACCACACCATATGAATTGTTCATCAGATATGAGATGAGTGATATCGGATAACTAATATTATCGAGACGTAATAGAGAAAATGCATTAATAGGCCATGACGAATCAACCTTAGTATTATTGATAGAGACAAATCCAATAAAGGCACTAGTATTTAAGTTATTAGAAGAGAAAGTGGCATGATAATCATGATCAGAGAAATAAATGAATCACGGAGTGATGTCAGTGTTAGTCACCAAGAAATCAAGGCCCCCGATTAAGGTGGAGGAACTGCGTGATAAGTATGATTAACCGATGGATTCACTGTTGTGGAGGTGGGTTACCAAATAATTTGAGCTTACGATTTTCATTAACTGGTGCAAAATGTAGTCTCAAGAAATTCAAGCTTATTGTTATCGATAAGATCTTGGATGATGGTGTGGAGTTTGAAGCACCTATTGGTAGAGTTCCCCACACAATGGTGATAATCACATCAAAACTACTCATTGTAATTCCTTCCTTTTGGTTGTGATGGATCCAATTCAAGTGGTGGAGGAAGTGTGATAATATTGATTTTAAGAAGTTGTTGTAAGATAAGTTGTGGGACAATAGGAAATTTGTTAATGTTCACTAAGGTGGTTATGACTAAACTTCTTTAGTAGTAGCTACCACATTGACAATGAATTTTGCATTAATAGGTTTAGTTGTAGATGGTTTAAATGTTTTCTTACTCAAAAAATGCATGGAGGATGATACTTTCTCTTAGTATTTAAGATTTCCGATAGCTAAGATCTTGGTTTCATGACGTTTAAGAGTATGAAAAATATTATCAAAAGAAGGAGATATCTCAAAGAGGACACTCTCCTAGAGAGGTGGTAGTAGAATTTGGATGAATAAATCTTGAAGCTCAGAGTCCACAAGAACATTTGACATCTTGGCTAAGTTTTTTTTTTCATAAAACATAATTTGCTAAGTGTTCATTAGATCCTTGTTTCAATTTGTATGATTTGGGCCTAAGAGATCTTAGAGAAAATATTGATATAGAAGTGAGTGAGAAAAGCATCGGCTAGATGTGTGAAGGAGGATACCGAGTAGATAAGTAGGTCATAAAACCAATACATCACATAATATTGTAAACTATGAGGAAAAATCTTAGCTAAGATGATATCATCATCCAAAAAATATAGACAAGCCACATGGAAATCTTGGAGATGCTCTTGGGGGTCACCATGGCTATTGAAAATAGGTAGTTTAGGAGTGAAAAAGTTTTGCAGAAATGAATAGGTGGATATAGCAGGCACGAATGGAGTATGTAGTAGCTGAGTAGAATTCAAAGATGGAGATGCACGAGAAGTAGTCTATTGTAGTCGATGAATTTGTGTTTGAACATCTTGATAAAGAGAGGTTAGATCTTGAGTTCCAGCGAAAGGATTTTCCGCGTATGTGATACAAAGGGTGGGGTATAATGATTAGTAGGATTAGGAATGAAAATGGGAACAATGGAGATGGGTGGAAGAGTATAAGAAATCAGCTGGGTAGAAACTGTGGTGGGAATAATGATAGAAACATTAAGCTCCACAAGGTTTGTGGCTTCCTAATGAGAAACATATGAAATAAAATCTAGATCTTGAGGATGCTGAGTGATATGATCATTGATGGCCCTAATATGGGCTTCAGTAAATTCTTCAAAGGATTGAGCCATAGAGAATAGGAGAAAAATATCCCTAAGTGAAATTTGGTATCGAGCGTGGGGTTCACCAAAATGATTAAACTAAAATGTAATATCCTAGTCTAATCTGACGCTATGCAAAGTAGGAAATAACAACTAAATAAGTAAAGGAAATGACCTAAGAAACTAAGTAAATAGAAATGTAAAACCCTAATTTGTAAGAGAGGGTTAAGAAGTCCTTAGCTGATTCAACGAAGGTGTTGGATTGTGTCACAGTGTAAACCAACTAAAAAGGAGGAGGAAATGACCACACAAAAGCTTGAGAAAGTTCAGATATGAATCTCTTGATTGAATTGGGGCACCTAGAAAGGGTTAGGGCTGCGCATGGGTTCTTTGGTATGAGATCTGGTTGCTCTAGTCCATGGAAATGGCCTAAAAACCTCCTTTGAGGTGTTGTTGGATATTCACCTGTACTTTCTTCTTGTCACACTGATATCACTAAACTTTTTGGATGTCGTTGTAAGACCTGCAATAAGGAATCACCTAAAAACCCCAAACAAAGCATCAAAACCCTAAAAAATAAAGATGCATATGAAGGTGCTAGAAGGGGCAATGGTGGACTTATTAATTGATTGGTGTACTACATATCAGATATAATGTAGTTCTAGGTGTGTGTTGTGTGTGTGTGTGTGTGTGTGTGTGCCCTGTGTGTAAACCATACTTGGCTACTCTTGTGCCAATCACACTTTTTGAAGTACCAATAAAATAACTAGATATAGAATGTAGTAAATGTGTGCATGGAAACAATAGACTCACCTCATATGAAGTGTGATGTAGATGAACCAACCGTGTGTGCCTTGTGATGGAGCTATATGGATGCAAATGTAGCTTTAGATTCCTGTGATGGATGCAACTCTAGATGGTGATAATAGATGCTTAGTGCTTGGTCCCTTATTATGGTCACATAACTTTATATTTATATGGTTCTCTTGTTCTAATTTTGTAATTAAACATGAAAAGGCCAACCACCAAAAAGATAAAAATATAAAATGGCTAGAAAGTTCCCAAAAGGGGAGAGTAAAGGGAAAATAGGATCATGGTGCCCTAAATGGGACCAGGGTGCCCGGGATGCCCTAGTCTTGGCTAGGTACCTAATCGAAATAGGAAAAATTTAGCATGACAATACAAACTAAGCAAGTGCATGTGTAAGATAAAAAATATGAAAACAAGCAATATAAAAATGGCCAAAGACATGGGTTAGTTATTACTCTCTTCACTCAAGAAGAATATGAATAGTAGTATGATACCGAGACTAAATAGTGACTCCAAGTGCGTGATTTAATGTCTACAGGTTGCACCTAATTCAACATACCAAATTAGATGTGATTATGAATTCACAAGGAACCAAAATAATTTGTCGCAAACTACTCACTAACCTCTAAAGTTTTCTCCCATAAATAGAACCATTACAAAGGTGACTCCAAGATGTTTATAATGACACTAGTCATATGTCATTTGGATCTCATATTAAAAATTTATGATAAATAACCAAATATCAGTCATGCCAATAGATCCTCCCAATTTGATGTTCCCAAGATTTATATATCACTAAGCTTGGGCATTAGATTTAGCCAAGTGTAATACCTCTACACTAAACTACAACTTTTCATGTATCCTTTCAAAATTTCTAGATTATTGGGATATCATGTCACCATCACCATGATCTTAACCCTATGAGTATCTTATGGCACATGGTTAGTCCATGTAGACCAATCACATGATTTTAGGGTTCACAAAACATTTGATTTTGATATACAAAACTTTTAAGGAGTTCATAACCCTTTATTTATTTTTATGTCTTAGGTGATTTTACACATTTAGAGGCCCCACCTAATGCCACATGTTTTTAGGATCTTATGATGTGGGTATTCCATGTGTTCCTACCTTATCCACTTCCCCATGACATCTCAAGCTCTAAGGCCATGGAATGTCATCATTGGTCCATGTGGACCAATCAAAACATTTATGACCACAAGTCTTTCTTCATTATTTGGTTATGGGTATTCCTTTGGATCATGAAACCTTTGTGATCTCGGGGACTCGAGAACCGAAATCCCTAGCTCTCTTCAAAATTTTCCAATACCTCAAGACCCATGGATGGATTTAATTTTTTACATGGAACAATGATGGTGATTTATATTTTTGGCATTTCATCCACCACCGAATCTTGGACTAAATTTTCCTTAAGGCCAATCAAATTTATTTATGCCTTAGTTATTTTTTGGCTTGGGAAAAAGTGTTAAATAGTGGAGCCTTAACTCTACTTAACCATTGTATCAACCTTGATTAAAATATTGACCATGTTCATTTTCCTTACAAATGTGAGATAATCCTCCAAGTGTGAAAATAAAGGATACCACCATTTTTTATCTATAAACATGCAACATGCATTGGGGAGAAAACATATATTTCATTGTGACTTCCTTGTGGACGAGAGAACTTAAAAAATGAAGAGGCTCAAATTTGAATGTGATAAAAGGATAAATTTCTCCAAGGGCTGAATATTAATCAATTTGTAAACATTCCAAGACATTTCAAATGGAATGTATCCTTAATTAAATATCTAAGAACTTACTTGTAGAGATTTGTGAACACCGTACTCAACCTGCCTTCATGCCTTAATCATTTTTAGATTAATAAAAAGTGTTAAACCATGTAGTATTAGCTCCAATTAACTATCACAACCATCTTGATTAAAAACTTAATCATGTTCTTATTTCTTACAAATTTGGGATAATATTCCAAGTGTGAACATAAAGGCAACCACCATTTTTTGAACTATGAACACAAAACATGGATCAAGGAGAAAACATATGTTTCATTACTACTTCCTTGTGGGTGGAGACATTAAAAATATAGAGGATAAAATTTAAATGTTATCAAAGGATTAATTTCACCAAGTTCAACTGTTAATCACTCTTTAAACATTCCAACGTCATCTCAAATAGACTTTATCCTCCATTAAATATCTTAGAACTTTCTTGTATATATTTCTAAACACCATGCACATTGGGATCCCTCTTAAATGAATAGATTTCTGAGAATAAGTTATCAATACACTCCTTCAATAACTATGTCTAAGTTTTATTCCCCGTACATCATATAATGTGTAAAAGAGACATGAAAATGTTAGAAATCAAAGGGGAATAAGGTAGATTATGATTTGATTATTTGAAATATGGGAAAATTCATTATGCAAGAAAAATTTGTTATGACAAAACTTATTAGTAACAATCTTAATCACAAGGCCCCTAAAATTGGAGTGAATAATTTTAGGTTCCAATATTGGCTTTTCCTATGGATCGAGAACCCCTTGTGGGTAATAAGAGATCCCAAATAACTCTTGGAAGAAACATACAAATGTATGATTCATAAGCATATCCATACCCATCATATTTTTGACTCCTACAATTGAAAACCCATTCTAACTAATAAATTATTTGTTTAAAAAGAAATCCAAGTGATAATAAACACATGTGCATTTATAGATAGAGGAGAAACTATAGATACCATTGATCTATGAGCAACAAACAAAAGAAACAAAATGTATATACATAAATTAAGAACAAATTAAAACACTTATTTAAAATGTAAAAGGGACAGTAACACCTCCAATCAACTGAAAAAATGTTTCAAATTCCTATCATTAACAAGAAAATCCATAATTTCTCCATTCATATATCTAAGGAAGAATGCATTTTATTTTATGTGGACATCAATGACATATGTTCCCATCCATAGCAAGTCAAAATTACCATTTCCCCCTTTTCCTCATGTTTGTTATCCAAAAATAACAATAAATCATTTAGTTGAAATTATCTTGTAGATACCTTATTGTCAAAAAATGTCTTTATTTTTTTTCTTAAAATTTATAAATTTCTCATGATATTTCCCTTTGATTTCATCCAATCGAATGAGTTTATTTATTCTATCATAAAAAGGATCAACTTAATAAAAATTTACCTCCTATTATAATTGATCGGAGGAAGTTCCAAGTTTGGAGGTAAGGTATCATTCATGCCATAAACCAAATCAAATTGGATATTTCCCATGGTTTTCTTGGGAGTAACTCTATCTACCCAAATAGAGAATCTCATCTTCTCTTCCCACCTCCTATTTTTCAACTAAACAGTCCTCACAATTCTCATAAGATTTTTTTTGCTAAAATAAAATCAAACATTACCTTTTGGGTAATAATCAGAAGAATAAGCCAAATTGATTCCAAACTGGTCACACATATGCAAAATAGGAAAAAATATGAAACACAACATTATCACCAACAATCTTATTCAACACACAAAACCTTGTGATGATATTAGTTTGCAATAATTGCATCCCTAATTTTGGTTTGCATTCTTATTCAAGATGAATTTAAACCCATTTGATGAAGTAATCAGTTGCCACTAAGATCCATCTATGTCCATAACTAGATTGATCACTTATTTCCCCAATGAAATCCACCCCCCATTGTTGGAAATGGGCTACTGTAATAATAGGAATAAGAGGAAGGGAACCAAACTATTTAAGTATTCAAACAAAATTCTAACATGGAACACATTTTATCACAACCTCAACAACATATTTGAACAATATGAGCCGCCAATAACAAGCTCGATAATATTATGTGTATTTTCTTTAGCTGCATAATGTCCCCCACATAATCTATGATGAAACTCAATGATCAATTTTACAGATTGTTTCTCATTAACACATCTCATAAGGAAACCTTCTGGATTTATCCAAGATATCCCATCCTTAGTAAGAACATATTTTTGAAACTAATCTTGGAGAGCTATGCATTTTTTTCTAAGTGAGGAGGGTAGATGATATTTCTTAAATAATAAACAATATCCTTATACTTGTTTGATCTTGAAAACTCATTTCCAATGGACATATCATCTTCTTCTTGAAAATTAAATTGATAACATCCAAATTAGACTTCGACTAATAAGAATTACAAGCCCCTTGTGTCTCACAATATTTGTGTAGTGTATATCAATATCAAATTAGTGATATTTGTTCACCCATATACATCTCATCCCAAAAGTTTCTAACTCGAGTTAAAATGTCTTTAACCATGAGATGAGGCACACATGATTTCATCTTAGAAAACATAACATAAGATCTAAAAGATATCATATATTTAATCAAAACATATGCTTGTTTCTCTATAATGGTATAAATAACTTTAGCATGATGTTGATATTTTCTTAAAAAAGGATGTGTTGTTAATTCTCATCATCATTATTTTGCAATATTTAACAAAAAATATAATATGAAGAGATGTAAAAGAGAAAATATGAAATTACTTACCATAATCAGGGATAGAAATTATTAGAGATTGTTTTAGTGCTAATTTTACATTAGAAAAGAATCCTTCTACCTCAAAAGTCCATTATATTTTACCGTAATATGAATGGTGATTTTATCCAAATTTGATATGAAGTGTATAACAAAGTTTTTTGTCAAAAACAATATTTGATGCCCTTTTTGGAATGTGGGATATGAATAATATCAATAGGATTTAATCTCTTTGGATTTTTCACCACTCCCTCTTTGGACAAAATGTGCCCCAATTATTTTCCATTTCTACTCCAAATATGCAGTATTTTGAATTGAGGGAAATTCCAAACTCTATATGCTTCTAAAATAGTTTATGAAATTAATAACATGATATTCTCTCCCATTATAATACACTTGTGATGTCATCTTGGTAGACTACCATGATCTCATTAATCAAATTGGGTAAGGAATAATCCATTATTTTATGGAACATGGATCCAATATTAATGAGGCCAAAATGCATACACATACACATACACATACACAGGCACCCCATACAATTTTGAAATTAGAATTGAATATATTTTCATCCTTAAAAATAACCTAGTTATAACAAAAAAATCAATCCAACATTGAGATAATCTCTGAACCAATGACCTTTTGTAATAAGTGAACCATATTGGGAAATGGGTAATTATCCTTTAGAGGTATCTTATTTAAATTTCTAAAATTATGCATAATTTGATATACCCATTATTCTTCCTCACTTGTACTATATATGAAACCCATGAAGATAATATGATTGGTTGAATTATTTTTCTTTCTTTTAATTTCTTGAGCTTTTCTTCATTTTAGTTGCCAACGTTGGATTAACCGGCCTCTATTTTTGTTGCAATGTCTTTGGATTCAAATATAAATTAATTAAATGCTGAAAAAATACTCTCTATAAGGTTTAATCATTTTGCAAGACTAAGCCATATCATATATGTATTTACTTACCATTTTCATCATATCCTTCTTTTCATCTTCTTTCAGGATGTTTTGAAAAAAATGTCTTAGATACATAGCAGTACCAAATTAAATTTCTTCTTCATCCTTCATTGTTGGTGTATATTTTTATCTTACCTTTTCTCCAACATCAAAGGTTGTATCAAATTAAACAAATCAATTTTAAATCTTATTATTTTTCAATTGAATTACTTCTTGTCCCAAGAGAGTTTATTTCCCTTCTTGATTTTCAATAAAAGGCTCCAAGTCCATAAGTTGATCTTCAAACTCAGTTGTAATGTTCATGAATCTCATAATCTGATCATCATCCTCAAATAATTTCCAATGGTTTAAATTTCCAGGAATGGAGGTTATTATTAGTAATTCAACATCATACTTACAACAAGGAACAACCACCTACTTTTTATACTGAGAGGCATGAACAACAAGCTAGTCTATATATGTATTCAATGACTTATCAACATGATTGATATTGAATGCATACAAAAATTCAAGGGAATACCTTTCAACATTTATATACTATATAAAAGGATTGTTTGAATATAAAACATTTTCATATTCCTTAGTGAATGTTAATTATGTAGTTAACAAAAAAGACCATAATTTTTTTATTGTAACAATTGTATCATCTCTTTACTACCAATTACAATAGTTGCATGGAGTTAAGGGATAAATTTTCCTAGATTCATCCACTAATGTAAGAAAAAAAGAAAGTTGAATGAAATTTAACAAAAGAAGGAGAAAAGAGGCACATAAAATGTGCATTACAACCCCCAAAATATTTATTAAGATCAATAAATTGGTCCCCAAAAAATTGAAGTGGAACTTTATAAGTAGTGTGATTCATAGATCAAATGTAGTCAATAAATTATAACTTTCTTATGAAAGTAGAGGGTAAGTGCATGAAAATTGGGGACCAAAAGGGGGTAAAAAGTAAACACATTTTTCCTAAAATCAGTGAAACTTGTTGAACTTCATCTAATAATTTGGCATGCATATGCTCAAAATTTGACAATGTGATAAGAGTAGTTATCGTAGAGCTCGGAATCTAGTTTCTAAACTACTATGTTTTTTAAATGGTTGAGATTAAGAAGTTCAAATGTTGTTTGCACACAAAGTATGTCTATTTTTGTGCCAAAAATATAACAACCTATTTTGTGTATGCCCCCCAATTTTTAAGTTATTCTTATTTTTGTGTCGAAAATATAACAATCTATTGTGTGTACGCCCTCATTTTTATTCTATAAATTATTTTTCAAATCTCTTTAGTAAAAAATTAGGTAATACCACGTATAATGTACCAATAATTTTTCATAAATTTTTGATGAATATATATTTTTTTACTAATTTTCAAAGCGCACACATCCTAAAAATGAAATATTTGTGTGTACACCCCCATAACTTTGAGAAAAATAGTCAATTTTGTTTTGTTTTATTTCTAATGGGTGTAGAATGGAGTTTAGAATTTAGATGAAATACTTTTTTTTAATTAGAAAATCATAAATTGTGTACAAAACCGTATGCATATGTTTTGGCAAGAAAATAAGGCACTAGTAAAAGAAATTAAGGATGAAAGTCTTAAACTAATCAGATTTTAGAAAGAAGTATATCGTCATCAAGGTAAAATCGAGCTTGACATCCTAATCTCATTTTTTGGAATATTATGTTATAATGTATGCGATATCTAAGTATACACTTGAGATTTTGATGTTTTTGTAAAAGCATGAATTTATTCATGGATTACACAGTACTTAGGTTTGGATATCCAAGGCAAATCCAAGCCTATGGATTGGGAATTTTAAACCCATTGAAAATGAAATGCACTCATGTTATAACATGTTTAAAGCTGAAATAGAAAAAAAAACAAAAAGAACTCGTGATTTAGGTCCCACTAGTCATAAGTTATCTACACATTCTTGCATATTCCTACACTTTTTGATTCTTCCTAACAATTTTATATATTTTATTTTATATAGAGATTGTTTTGTGGAATATGTAAGAATTATTTGAGATATTCAAAGTTTTTTATTGTTTCTTATATTCCTAACACTCATTAACATTTTTTTGTCAATTGTGTTGTGGTGATAAATATATTTGAGAATTATAGGGAGGAGAGCACAACGGAAAACACTCAAGAATTTTGAAAAACAAAGGGAACAGATGAAAAGGGTGTGAAAAAAGAAATTGAACATGTCTTTACCAGATATTGGAGATGTTTCCAAAGACCGTATATCATCCAACAAAGCCAAGAAATAAGATAAAAAAGAAAACAAGGGAGTGACTGCAAAAAATACGTGAAAAAAAGAAATCAACATATGGAGATGAAGGTATGCATATATCTTCAAAAAAAATTGATGGTGCCACATATCTTAAAATACAAATTGAATCAATAATTAATGAATATTCAATTAATGATGATGTGCCAAAAACATATATGTTACTCCAAATGACCAACCTATTGAAAACACACACTCTTTACAAAATTATGAAGATGAACAAAAATAGAAAATGAACAATGTTTATATGATATTCAAAAATCATTTCCATTGAAATCACCGATTAAAATTTTGTGGAAAACACCCAAAATTTTACTTGAGATTGATGAAAATATTTTAAACCTAATGAATAATAATATTAGTCAACGCACTTATACAAGAAAAGCTAATCAGATATGAAAATATTTTTTTAATAAATTAAATAAAACATGAAGATGCCAATTTTTTTTGAAATGATGAACAATTTTAATTAGAGACCTACTATGAAGACCCTTGGTCTAAGAACATCTAAGAAAAACAATGAAAATAATATCATAACAAATCCAATGAATGCATACCAATCAATATGTCCAACCTCACGTACCAAAGATAGTAATACTACCCGACATGTTATTCCATCAAATATAGTAAGTAAAGCAACAAAAAAAATTGTTTAATTAGAAAAACAAATAGTATACTAAAAATAATTAGGAAAACACTATTAAAAGCTCTGGGATAAAAGGAATGATAACTAGATCATACCAAGCCAAGAACACATATGCTAATTAAACACCACGATCAATAAGATGAAAGTAATTCATCGAATAACTTTACATAAACCTTTGTAAATAAATGAGCAGCACTATCATATATTATTATGGAACTCAATGAAATACAATGAGAATGGGCCTTGCTTATATAGGAAAGAAATAACAATCTAAGAACCATTCAAGGTCATAGATCAAGCCATAAATCAAGGAAAGAACTAGTCATCAAAGAACTAGTTAAGTCCATAGATTTAGGAGAAAACTAGACATCAAGGATCTAGTAAATACCATAGATCAAGGAAATAACTATACCTAACAACTAGATAATATCCCCCTAATATATAAAAAATAAAAATAAATATCCACACACATAAGTGGGTGAGGATAAATACAATAAAGATAAATAAAGTACCTAGGTTAACATGAGCTAAGGTAAATACCTACTCTAACACCCCCCTCAAGTGAAGCTAGGGGCCAAAATATAAGTGGAATGTCCACAGTATGAGTCCTGGAAACTAGGCCTGATGAGGTACTTATGTACAATATATCCATGAAGAAGTCTCAACCAAAAGAAGGAAAGAATCCTGCTAGAAGGAAAGAGAAAGAAGAAGAAGGAAGATGTTCTCACGAACACCCCTAAGAAAATTTTTGAAACCCCAAGCATTCCACACAATTCGAGGTAGCAAGGTGATGCAAAAGGCTTCGTAAAGATGTCTGCAACTCCGCTTGAGTCGGAATGTACTCAAGCAAAGAACTCCATCCTAAATGTGCTGAAAAATGAATTGGATATGTATCTCAATATGCTTTGTCATCTGGTGCTTAACTAGGTTGCGAGAAAAGTGAATTACACTTTGGTTGTCAAACTAAAGTAAGGTTGGTGAATCTTGAGGGAATCCAAACTTTGTAAATAACTATTGAAGCCAAAGAATTTGCTGACTCATTGTAATTGCTGCCCTGTACTCTGCCTCTGAAGATGAAAATGCAATAGCCTGTTGGTTTTTGCTACGCCTAAGCAATTGGAGAAGAACCAAGACAAAAAATATATCTAGAAGTGGAACATCTGTCATTGATAGAACCTTCCCAATCTGAATTTGTATACCCAACCAACTCGGTAGAACCCCTAATGCAGTGTCGGCCAAAGTGGGAAGTGTCGTGAAAGTACCGCAAAATATTTTTAGCAGTCTGTCAGTGACTACTATGAGGAGAATGTGAAAACTGAGATACAAGCCCTACTGTAAATGAAATATCACGGAAAGTATGGTTCAAGTACATGAGACTCCCAACCAACTGCCTATACAATGTAGGGTCACAAAGTGGTGTGGTATATGTGGAAGTAAGAGTAAATCCAAACTGAAAAGGAGATGGACTTAGCTTGCAATCAGCCATATCAAAGTGCATAAAAATATCATGGGTGTACTTTTGATGACTCAAATGAATCCTGAGTCTATCTCGAGAAATATAAAAACCAAGGAAATAATGCAATAACCTAAGATATGTCATGTCAAAATGTGTATACAGATCCTCTCGAATACTATGAATGTGGGAAGAAGAGCTTCCTGTAAGTAACAAATCATCAACATACAAGACAAGTATCACAATATCCTCACCAACATGTTAGAGATACACTCGTATGATCGGAGTGGTAAAAAACAAAACAAGTAGATAGAAGAAAAGAATCTATCTTCTCATACCAAGCCCGAGGGGCTTGTTTGAGACCGTAGAGAAACCTTCAGAGCCTACAAACAAGAGAAGAATCCCTAGAAAAAACAAATCTAGTCATTAAGGTGATCTTTTTTTGCTCCATGTATATTTCCTCTTGTAGATATCCATGTAAGAAGGCACTCTTCACATCCATCTAGTATATGAGCCACCCCTGTGATGTAGTAATAACAAGTACAAGGTGTACATAATCCATCTTGGCAACGGGTGTAAAAGTCTCAAAGTAATCAATACCTTTAACTTGTGAAAAACCCTTTGCAACAAGACGAGCCTTATACTTGTCAATGGACCCATCAATTGTGTATTTGGTTTGGTATACCTACTTACACCTAACCATATTTCTTCCTTTAGGAAGAGATACAAAATCCCAAGTATTATTCTTCATCAAAGAAGAATACTAGCTTCATCACATCACCCCCTCGTATCCCATGAGCCTTTGAAAAGACCGTGGATCCTCAAAAATGTCTCGACACAAAATTCCGTAACTCCGTATAATTTGTGTGATGATTCCTAGTGGGTGGAAGATCATGTATAAAAGGTGTTACCTCGTAAATTATAGTACGAGCCCACTTAGGCATAGTGACAACATCGGTGGGAATACGATCCTCAACGAAATCTATAACCTCCTCATTAATCTCCTCAAAGAAAGGATCCTCAAGATGATATGAAGACGAAGGAGACATGGAAGAAGATGAAGAATCATGAGGAGTGAAGCGCTCATCAAATTGAACATGTGTTTGAAAAATAACATCATGTGTATCAGGATCTAATAGATGATAAGCTCTCAAATGAATCCTTGAATTTGTCTGAGAAATCTGTAAACCAAGGAAATAATGCAATAGTCCAAGATCTGTCATGTCAAACTGTGTAGAAATATCACTCTCATTACTTGTTCGAGCTTCTAGTGTGATGGTGTGACGAGTTGAGTTGTGCGGCTCGATACCGGGTAGTTAAGCACGTTTGAAATGGAGTAGTACTTGCTAGAACTATAATATTAAGTGCATCATAATGTTTAGTTTATAGTTAAATAATATAGAATAGTTTATATTCTTATTATTTAAATATAAACTTTAGATTAGGTTTGTTAGTTATTAATTAACTAACTATTTATTAAATTGGGGTGTGCCCCATCACTTAATATGGACATAACCCTTCGGGTTATTTAAATATGATTGTAGGTCATATTCATTAGATCACATGAATCATTTGGATTACGGGTAAATACATGGAGTAGAAGTGAGGGAGGAGTTACTAGACTAGGTTGTAAAATGTTTCTCTATAGTGGATTATTCTTCCGTGGTTTTTACCCATTTATGGGTTTTCCATGTTACATACAAAGTGTCATTGTGTAATTTGTTTTATGTTTTTATTTACTTTTATTATGGTGTGCACATTTATATTTCCACTTATTAATGTATGTTAACCTAACATTTAATTTAGTTGGTAAATATACCTTTTCACCCCTCATCCTGACATGGTACCAGAGTGGGTTTAATAAATTAAATATAATCCTAATGTAACCTAAGGAAATAATGGTTGGGAAGGTAGTTAATATTTGAAATATTATTTAATCTCCCCCTTCCCATTCCACATAGTTGGTTGGATGATTATTGCATAGGTGAAAAGGCATTGTGGATTTTCAACTGCTTATAAAAGAATTCAACTTCATGAATTACTTGCCTCGCTGAAAATCAAGGTAAGAGTTATTAAATATTTTTGAAATATTTTGTATACTTTATATGGTATGTAGGAATTCAAGAAATCAAAGTAAAAAATTTCAAGTGAACAACAAGTGCACAAGAGACAAGATTCGGGAAAATAGGTCATTTAATTTTTTTCATTGGTTGTGTAAAAACCATTGTCTCCTAGTAATATTGTTTTTACAATTTGAAATGTGAAACCATATTTTACATTCGAAAATGAGTTCCGTAATTATTTTATACAAAATATTTATATAGTTTTATAAAATCTTCTTATTTTATAAAATATATAATTTTATATAAATCTATATATTTCCATTGTTATGGTTTATATAATTATAATAAAATCTAAGGGAAATGAAAGGACTTCCGGATAGAGACAACTCTCCATTAAAATAGCACATTCAATTTTTTTTATTGGTGAAGGAGTTGTCATTTGAAAAGAGACCTGTGTGTGGTAAAATAATAATTTAATCCTAAACTATTGCTTACCCCTTACTACATATCATATTAAATCCTAAACTTTTACATTTATTTAGCCATGTATATTAAAACATGTCAAACCATGAATTCTTAACCGTACACCATATATTAAATTTGGTGAGGGGTTGTTTTTAATATAGACACATTGGTGATTCACACACCATATATGATGTTTTTTAATTATGTAAAGTTTTTTCTAGAAAAGCATACGTTGAGGGATAAATTTTACTCTATATAGATGATACTCATCTTTAGACATTTCCCTTTAGAAATTAATTCTAAAGTAAAGTTGCTCCCATATATATTTTAATAATAAACACGTCAAAGTTCATGGACCATAGTTTACTTATGCTCGTTTGACTTGTTGGGTTGGAGCCTATTTTTCTTGTGAGAAAGTGTTGGAGACTTTACACTAAGAATATTGTATACTTTCCACAGTTGGTCTCACCGGGGTTTAGGGAGGCCGAGCGAAGAAGGGTCCATGGGCGCAGCCCTCTATAATTATTATTTTTGCCTTAAAACATTCCCGATATACCAGAAATGTTCTATCATTATATGGGTGGGATTTTTGACTCATAGGTTTATGGGATAGTTTTGGCCAATGGTTTTGATACCCACGGTTTTGTAAAACTACTTAAGCATGCTTGTCTACTTATATGGTTTTATGGATATGGTAGGTATCATGTAACATTGCAGATGTGTTTTGAATTCGGGTGTGAATTTCGTTGAGTTTGTTGAGCATAGCTCAATAAGATCTGGGTATTGTATTGAGAGAGTGGTGGCTTGTAATAAAATCGAGCAAGTGATTCTTGGTGGGCTTAGCCCAAATTGGGTGAACCACGTTAAATACTTAAATATTGTCTCTTTGTGTTTGTGTTATTTTATTCTACACTTTTATTTGAGATATGTAATATTTTCTACATATTAGTTTCTATTGTTGCGATTCTGTGAGGGATTATTCCGCATATTTTATCCCTTATTTCCTAACATGACTTAATGTGTCTTGTTTATGAACATATTTTTTTAATAAATTTAATAAAGTTTCTCCTTATATGTGGCCGCCCCACCATTATTACTTAGTAGTATGATGGTAGAATACATGCCAATTTTCTAGGTGGTTAGTTAAATTATTTGGCATGTGAGTTTCCTAACGATCGTATGTTTATTTTTTAATCAAGTTGTTAGAACGCTTGATATATAGTTATTTATAGTATTTTGCATTTTAGTATGTCAAATTAAATATATAGTGTGATATATATATATATATATATATATATATATATATATATATATATATATATATATATTAATTGGTTGTTGATTTAAATTGTAAATTGAAATGTGATATAATATATGGTTCGATGACATAATTTATATATCACTGGTAGTTATAAATTAACATTGATTAAATTGGTTCGGTGATAAACTCATCGAGTTGGTGAGTTGATAGAAATACCAACCTAATAAGGAGCAAGAGCTCGATTTTTTTGTAAATAAATATTTTTTTAAATGTATGAATTATTTGTTTATTTTTTCTTTCAAAAATATAGAAAAATTATAAAAATTATTTTTGTAAAAATAGTAAAATTATCTTTTTTTATAACCTTTCAATATTTATGTATCCCAATAAATCAAATAACTTATACCATTCGGTGTTCACATTACATTGTACACATACGATTGCTAGTGATATATTCCTATACGACAATATTTTTTCGTCATAAGTTGTTGCAAAACTAAAAAATTCACTCACATTTCAATTTAATTTTTTGATATCGTTATAACTTTTTCATGTATAGACTTTTTACTTAACAGGACCTCCTTGTGTGGCATAAAATTGATCATGATCGATTACAAGGATTAAAATACAACAGGGGAATTTCTATTAAAACTCTTATTTTAATCCTTGTTTATTGATTGTTTTTTATCTATATTTTACGCACAAATGGGGTCTAATCAATTTTTAATTGATAAATCTCAGATGTTGAATGGAAATAACTACAACATTTGGAAGATTTGATTGAAAGCAGAATTCATGGCTCGCAAACTGTGGGCAGTTGTAAATGGAACAGAGATAGCTCCTATTGGAAGACATGTAACTGTTGATAACGTCGTCATATATCAATAGAAAGTATAAGAGGCAATGTCTATTATCTTGTGAAGCGTACAGGATGATTTTATGCTTCATATCAGAAATATAGAGAGTCCTAGTGAAGCTTGGACATAATTAGAGTCGATGCACAAAGGTACGCATTTATCAAAAATTATTAAATTGGTTTTAGAGCTTATGACAACTCCCATGAAGGGAGATGAAAAAGTGATTAATTATTTAGCAAAAATAAAAAATATTAAGTCACAATTAGATGGATTTGGCAAGTAATTTGATTCATGATAAATTGCTCTATTTTATTATCCAATTAAATATTCATGAAAAAATTAGAAATTTCATTTCAATTTTGAATTCAAAGTATCAATCAACAAGACATTCCAAATTTTCAAACCCTTAGTAATCTCCTTGTTCAGGAAGAGTAGGTTATGACTAATTTTGATTCAAAAGAAAATGCCACATATGCACTTCTTGCTCAAAAATAAAAAGGTAAACCTTCTAGGTTTAATAAGAATCAAAAATCAAATTTTAAAACTCCTAATAAAAACAAGAAACTAGGAAACTTAAAAGTTAGTTTTGATGGTAAATGTCATAATTGTGGGAAATTTGGACATAAGAAAGAAGATTGTAAATTTAAAAATAAGTCAAATTTCAAAAATCAAAAATGGAATAAATCATATCAAAATCAAGATAATGATGATGATAATAATCATAGTGCTAATATAATAGCTTTATAAATTACTTCTAAATGAAAAGTATATTTTCTATTTCATATACTGTTGAAAAAGAAGTTTTTAAAGAAGTAATCAAGTTAGTGAAAAATCACAACACCCCCAAATTAGTTCTACAGTCTACTTTTCTAAGGCAGCAGGTCATTTGGTGTGATTGCATAACATTGAACTTTTCCTAAGGTGTGGGACCTTGCAAAAATGGAAAAGCTCTCCAGCATTTAAGGTTGGTTCCTTATCCCTCTCGTTTAGGTGCATACGTAAGGAATTCAAAGGATCTATTGCTATGATTAATCTGAAACTTGCCAAGGAGACAGGATAAAAGAGTACGTAAATAAGAAATAACTAAACTACTGGGTGATGCACTAAAGGAATGATGAACACTTATTTTTCTTATGGACACAAACCAATAAAACATACGATAAACAAACATAGATAGCCGTATTTGTAATGGAAGACCAAATGGAAGCAAAAGAAACAAGAAAGGATCTCAGATCGATCACAGACATATTTTTATTGCTCTATGGATTGATATAGTTCATTATAAAGTAGCGAAAATGTAGAAACATATTACGATTTAATGGAAGGTTCGAACCCCAAAAATCCCTTTGCTAGAAAGAGAAGGGATCCTGTAAAACAAAGAATGTCCAACCCTTTATAATGAATCCTACCCTCATATTTATAGATTCAATCAGAGAGAAGAAAGAGAGAGAGAGAAGTGGGAAACACAAGTCAAAGCTCAACCACTAGTGTTAATGCTTCTAATAAATCTACCCCCGAATCTGTCTTTACCGCATTGATCCTTGGTTTTTTCGACACTAAAATTTTCCTCCGTAATTTCTATTTCATTAATGTATGTATTAGGAATAGGATGTTGTTAAGTGTAATTAGTAGTAGCGTCCGATAGAAGATAACGATGCTACCAGTACGACGCCGCCAATAATGTATAGTACGGTAATAGTCAAAAGTACAATAGGAATGTTGTGGTAAAAAGTAAATATTTGTCGTAAGTGGTCCAGTAATGTTAAAATGTCAAAGTTGGGGTAAGTAGAGAAGTAGGGTCTACATGATTAGGAATTAGAAATATTATATTGGTAATAAGGACAAGGAGTGAGGTCATAAATATTTTGTGTATTTTATTTGTAAAAAGTCTAAAAATGTGGAACCCATGTGAAATGATAAGGTTTATCTTATCTTAAAAGATAAGCTAACATGTAAGATAAGAGTTAAGGTGTGGAATATGATTCGTCGAAGTGGATTTCTTATCTTATCTTAGAGATAAGATGGATAAGCCTAGAAGTTCTATAAATAAAGAGGCCACCCCCCTCATTTGGCATAGAAGGAAGTAGTGAGAAATATTGTATGAGTAAGTGTGTAAAGGAAGCCATCATTTTGAAGGTGTGTTAAGGAAGCCATTAAGAGGTGTAATTGTGAAGTTTCTCCCATAGTATTGGTGAAAGGCAAGTGAAGTCAGTAACACTTGAAGTACCTCATGGGTGAGATTGTAACAATTTTATGTTAATATTATAATTTACACTAATATTTCAGATTTATCATCATTCCTTCTTATCATAGTCTATGGTATTCTTGTGTTATGTTTGTTGTTGTGTTTCCAGATTACATCCACCAAACTAAAAGTTGTGAATTAGTAAATAATCATAGCACAAGGAGTTCTCGGTGAAGAATTATCATAGTGTCGGATTGGTGTTGATAGTTCGACACCTTGAAGGAAGAGGAAATAGCAGAAATAGATCGAATCCGATCTGGTTGTTGAGACTGATGGATCCTACATTGAAGGCCTAAAGACGTTTCTACATTTTTCTCCCACCTAACCTCCTCAAAATTAAAGTTTCAGACTCCCATGGTGTAGACGAGAGGTTGAGATCTTTCCAATGGTATTAGATTCACAATATTTCGAGCCCTGGGTCAAAAGATATGCCCCTTCAAAGTGTGTATTGATTCCATACAAATGGGCGGGAAAAATTTTGAAAAATGGGTCCCCCTTTTGGTTTGGGACATGTGGCAGCTAGAATGGAACAAAAATTCGGGCCTAAGGACCCGTAATTTACCTTTTGTCTTTTGTGCAAAAACACAAAACTTAAAATACTCCCGCAGCTCCAAAGCTTTGCCCGGACACGTGGCTCCTTTTGATTGGCTGGGGAATGCGCTTCCATATTCACCTTTATGCCTTTTGAATGAAAGGAAAATTTTCACTTTTTCCCCCTACTCCCCACCTTGGTTTTGACTCGGGTCTAAATACTTATGATTTCCTTGGGTGAAGTTATGGGCCATTTTACTAGTTTCACCCCCTTTTGAGGTAACAAGGGGCAAAAACCAACCTTTTCCCTAACAACCCACTTTCCTCTGGGACACACGTCAGTCTGGCGCTCGCTTGGGAACCTCTTCTCCATTTAACCTTTGAAACAATGCCATTAAGACACTTGGCATCCTCCACTGCTCGGCTCATGTATTGAATATTCAACTAACTTTTCCCCCTTTTAGAACACATGGAGGCACCGTGCTTGCTTGCAAACCCGACCCAAAGTTTTCCCTTGGATGAGCATCGAGTTGACACTTGGCACTCTCCACTTACACTTTTATACTTAGCCAATTTGAAGCCTTTTCTACCCACCCTTGAATATCTTTGACCATCTACCACGTGGATGGTTGGTGCAAGTTTGAGCTCCCCTTTTGGATTCATTTTTGGAGAAGAGTCATTAGGACACGTGGTCTCTTCCTACCTCCTCCATACTTAGTCATTTTTTGACCTTTTCCTAAACCATTTCGAGCCCGAGGACTTCGGATCTTCATCATTTCTTCTCCTTCTTGTTTATGGTTCCTCTGCAGCATCTCCCCTTTTTTTCTAACCATACTATCCCATTTTTGAGTATTCTGTAACTTGAAGAATAGATTTAAGATGTGGAGATGGCCTGACAGAGTCATTTCCTTTTGTACAGGATCCTTTGATCTCTCTTGACCTCCACCACTCCATGGCTGAATATTTTTGCAACCAATTTGTAGGGTTTGAATGAGTTTTCTCGGGTTCCTTCTATGTGGGGTCATGATTCGATCCAATATTTAGCTCGGGGTGCAAAATATGGATAGTAATTTGGTGCAACTCATACGGGTATCTTCATGCTAGATGAAAAGACCAATTGCCTTGTCGTATCCATTGGGCATGGAGTCAAGAATAACAGTCTGATATTAATTCTACCTCTGATTCACGAGCCTGACCACTTGCACTCTCAAATTTCATAAGAAAATATCGAAATGAAGATTTATGAGAGTAGAAAATTGTTTTAATCCAGGGCTTCATCTGTCTCTATGAATGGACTGCATAAGAGCAAAAAATAGCACCACGACTATATACAAAATTTGAAATCATACATGCTCCAAATGGAACAAGAAGAGCATGCAAAGCCTTAGAGAAAAGCAATCTACACTACAACAAGACAATGTGTAGAAGCAGAGAGGAAAGAGAAACTAAACCGATATGTATAGGGTGAGACTTCCCTTTTAGTAGTAGTGCTTAAGATAGATCCCGTTTATTGAAATCTGCAACTCTTGCCCTCCAACGTAGAAAATTGGAAATAATTACTACTTTTGCATCTTGTTATCATATAGGGGCCACTCCAGATGGCATCAAATTTAGAATGCCTCCCTAGTTTTGCTCGATCTGCATCCCATTTAAAACCAAGTCTCCTTCCTGGAAGGTCCTTGCTTTTTCCTTCTTATCAAAGAATTTCTTGATTGAAGCGATTATTCTCCAATGCTTGGAGAGCATGCTCTCTGATTTCTTCTAATTCTATCAGCTCCGCATACCTGGCCTCCATTGGTACAAATTTAGACATCTCTAATTGCTTCACGAGCTCCAATGCTGGAAACTCAAGTGATATAAACAACACCGCCTCTTTCCCATAGACAAGCTTGAATGGGGAGCTTCCTATAGATCTCTTGGGTGTTATTCTATCGCCCATAAGGCTATTCTCGAGATGTGTGCTAGGTCCTTTGATTCTTATCAAGATTTCTTCTAATGATCTTTAGCAGGTTCTTGTTTGTGGACTCACCCGGCCATTACCTTGAGGGTAATAGTTTGATGAAGTACTCAAATAAGTCCCATTCTTACAAGTCCATCCTATGATTTTGGAACCTATGAATGCTAATGCATTGTTTGATATGATGGTGGTTGGTACCCAAAATCTAGTCACTATCCCTTCATAGAAATCTAGGATACTAAAATCATTTGCTTCTTTGAGTGTTATTGCCTCGGTCCACTTGGTGAAATAATATGTCACTATCAGGATCCATTTGTGGCATTGGCTTGAGTTTGGATTGATGACTCCAATGAAGTCCAATCCCCATTGCATGAAAGGTTGGTCGACTGAGATTGGGTGAAATGGAAGTGTTGCTAGCCTCTCTTTGCCTTTGAAGAATGCACAACTCCTACACCATTTTGATCCATGTGTAATAGTCATTAAACACTTTGGGCTAGTAATAGCCTGATTTCATGATTTTGAGTGTTGTCACTCTTGGAGAAAAATGGCCTCCAGCTACTTTAACATGGAATTATTATAGCACCTTTTCCACCTGATATATCCCAATGCATCTCAGTAGAATGCCATTTATGTCTCTTTTGAACAAGACACCATCAATAAGAACATATGGGATGGCATGTAGCCTGAAATGCCTTCTTTTTGCTTTACTCATCCCATGAGGACACAAGCCTATTTGAAGGAAGTGCACCATGTCTTGGGTCCAACAAGGAGCAGGTACATCATCTCTCCCTTCTTCTTGATCATCTTGTAGAATAAGAACAACCTCCTTCTCACTGTTTATTTCATCTTGTTGACCTGAGGCTAGTTTTTCACACAACCCTTTCCCATGGACCAGCTTGGTGACCTTGATCTCAATGTCATATTCCATGACATGAGTGATCCATCCTACATAGTTTCTCATTTAGGTCCTTGCTAAGAAGGAATTCTTTGACTCCTGCATGGGAGACCAATAGTTGGATTTTGTTGTTTGAAACCAAATGCTTAAACTTCTTCAATCCCCTGATGACTACCAAGACCTACTTTTTAATGAAGGAATATCTCACCTCATAGTCTTCCGGACTCGATTGAAGAAAGCAATTGGATGTTTCGAGCTTTCTTTTTGCTCTATTAAACCAAGATTATAGATATAGTGTCACTGCCACCAAAGGCATACAATATGAAATCCTTGGAGAAATATGGATTTACAAGAGTTGGGGCTTGTGATATGGCTTCTTTGATAGCCTCAAAACTTTCTTTTCCTTCAAACTATCCATCTGAATGTTAAGCTTCTTCAACATTAATGTTATTGGCTTAATAAGGGCAGCAAAGTTTGGGACAAACCTTCGAACAAAAATGATATTCCCAAGAATCTTTGAAGAGATTTCTTGTGACTTAGAAATGGTAGTGTCGTTATTTCTTGAACTCTTTCCGAGTCAATTTCCAGACCCTCCTTAGACACAATATGGCCTAAAATCTTGCCCTCATGGGCCAAGAATATGCATTTTTTAGGGTTCAAAGATACCCCAAATCTCTTGCATCTTTGAAACACTTTCCTTAGATGAAAAATGTTGTCTGCTGCATTCCTGGAAATTATAGTGATGTCATCCAGATAGATCAACACTATTTCATTAATTATCCCTTTGAATTCCATATCCATGGATCTTTGAAAAGTAGCACCAACATTAGACAGTCCAAATGACATTTTTTTGTATGCATAGGTGCCCCATTTGGTGGTGAAAGTAGTTTTAAATTGATCATCTTCTTTCACCATGATCTAATTGTATCCTAAGTAGCCATCTAAGAGAGAGAATCTCTCTGACCTAGACACCACTTGTAAGATCTTCGATCCATTGAAGGGAGTGGATAGTTATCTTTGAGAGAGGCTCTATTCAAATCCTTGAAGTCAACACACAACCTGATTTCTCCATTTTTCTTTCTGACTAGGACCAGATTTGCAACCCAAGTTGAGTGTTTGATTGGGAATATGATGCTTGCCTCTATTAGCTTATTCAGCTCCTTCTTCATGAGAGGCTCAATATGTGGGTTGACTGGTCTCTACTTCTGCTGATGGGCTGAGAAACTGGATCCAGTTCGATTGTGTGTTGTGCTAGTTTTGGATTGAACACTCTTAGGTCCTCATAACTCCAAGCAAACACATCAGGAAATTTGTGGCAAAGTTGTATGAATTCATATCTTTCTTGCTCGGTGGCCACCTTGCCAATTTGAAGTGTTTTGTCTTCTCCAAATGGGATTGAATCGAATCTTTCCTTTGATCTCGTATGTTAGCTTTCTCTTTTCTAAACTGATCATTAGGATTGAAAATGGATTCCAGTGTCACTAAGCCTTTGGGAAGCTTATTTGTATGCAGCTGCACTATCTGATTCCCGTACTGGTGCTCTAGTTTTCTCTGGTTTATAGCTGAGAATTTAGCTTCTTCTTACAAAAAGTTAATGATTTACTAATCATTCTCAAATACCTACCAGCATGTATTATTATCTAGCACTGCTAGCCTCACAACCACATGGATATGTGGCTATTCTTTGTCTCTCTTGATGTTGTCCACCACATCAAATGCTGCTCTCCAACCGCTGCAAGTCTATCAATGACTTAATTTTTTTTTCTCGGGTATGGACACAACATCAAGGCCTCAAAATCCTCCATAAGATCCCGTACTCTATTCTTATAGTTCTTGAACATGTCATTTTTGACAACATTTAGTCCTCTGACTTGATTGGCAACTAGTTCACTATCACCAAACACTTGCAAGTTCTTGATTCCCAGCTTTCTTGCCCAATGAAGACCTTGGACTAAAGCCTCATATTCAACAGTATTGTTTTAGCAAACAAACTGAAATTTAAAGGCTGAATAATATCTCATACCTTTGGGGGACACAATCATAGCTCCTCCTCCTGCTCCTTATCTACTCCTTGAGCCATCAAAGAACAATTTCCATACCCCATTGTCATCCTTGTATTCTAGCTTAATTAGGTCAAGAAGAGGATGATTCTCTTCATGTAGATAGTAGACACCTAGCTCAGATTCTTCCATCTCCTTATAAGGGTCAAAAGCATGTCTTTTGTTGGCCCACTCATCTAGAGTCAAGTCAGGGATACATCCCAACTTGGTATCTGCTTCATTAGTGCTTAGGAGGTCTTCTTGATAAAAATGAGCAATTGGCATTGATTGGGCTAGGTACATAAGATTCAATATGATAGTCTATGCAATGGGTTCAAATATGACTATGGCCTTTTCCCCATACCTTGTCCTAAAGAGCATATGTGACCAATCAGCAGATAAGTAGCCTCCAATTTTGGTAGTGAAATCCCTAGATAGACACAAAGCAAAATATGGTGGCAAATCTATGATGGACATGTTTTGCAAGACACACATTAGGGTAGACATGTAGAGTGAGACTTAGATCCTTGATGATTCTCACAGTGGTCACTACTGTCCCATCTAATTGAACTACTCCTCTAGAGATGAATTCATATTGGAGACCCAACTGATCAGCTATTTGTTTGGGCATCACAGAACTACTAGCCCCATAATAAATCATATAATTGTGCACTAATTTGTATCCAATAATTAATGATACATAGAATGGATGAGGTCTTAGGTTCTTACCTTGTTCTCCTTGTTTCTTCTCGGGTTGAAATGCATTGGAAAGTACTCTCTCTTGCTCGTTAGGGGGTCAATTTGAACTTGACCAATTTTGCATGGCAATTTGTAATAGATCCTTCTACCCTGGAATGGCTAATGACTCCCATAGTGAAATTTTCACACTTGTACTCTTCATTTACTCAATAATATTGATTGAGCTCTCCTTTTCTCGCCCCTTCCTGACACATTTCTTTCTTGCACATGGGTTGTTACAACCGGTGCCTGACTGGATTTAGAAGGTGGCTTTGGTTGGTTCTGCATGTTGGAAGTTTCACTTGAAACACCAAGACCTTATGGAGTGATGGAAGGTTGAGGGTCACATGAGTTCAGTGGTTGGCCTTCTCAATACTTTCTTTTTGGATCATGTATTGGTAACCACACATTGAGAAATGGACTAATTCATCCCACATAAGTCTTTAGCCTACCAATTGACAAGCATAGTCTCTCCTAGAGGTTCACCTTGTTGAGCCCCTTGCTGTTGATCTCCTTCTAGCTAGGTTCTTATGGCACCATACTGGTTTGCACCATTAGAGCCTGATTTAGAGCACCATTAAAACACATGGATTGGCTATGTGGTTGACTGCATGGAAAACACCAATCATATTCATGTTCCATATTGTTCTTTGCAGGACCCAATGCCTTTGATGTTGAGGCTACATTTGGATCATAAGACCTGAAAGGTCTAGCAACTTGAGGCTGTCCTTGGTTTTGATTCTGATTTATATTTTGAGATGGTGGTTTATTTTGCTGATATTGAGGTCTAGCCTGATACTGAGTCTGAGGTTGATATGGCCTAGAGCTCTGTGCCTGCTACCTTTTGATGGTCACTAGTTCATTTCCCATGTTTTGTAGTTGCTTCATCACTTCCTGAAGCTCTTTAGAGGTGTTAGATGATGAAGTGGAAGCTTCAGCTGAGCTTTGACTCGGGGTGGGTATAGGAACTAATGTAGGTGTTTGGCTAGTATCTGGGTTTCCTAACTTAGGGTACAGAGGTATGAATGGCCTAGGAGTGATTTTACCAGCCTAAATCAAATGGTTCTCAGCTCCTATGGAAAGGCCATAGGCTGACTGGCAATGTAGTGTCCCCCATTGATTGAATCATCATAGAAATGTCATAGTTTA
Organism: Taxus wallichiana var. yunnanensis; assembly: GCA_018340775.1. Taxonomy (NCBI): domain Eukaryota; kingdom Viridiplantae; phylum Streptophyta; class Pinopsida; order Cupressales; family Taxaceae; genus Taxus; species Taxus wallichiana. Next base: position 600,506,306 of record CM031239.1, on the reverse strand, counting down.
AAGCCCTGAGAAAGTATAAGAAGGAACCTTCACTTGTGGGCTTTACTACTATTGTAATCCTATCCCAGGTCTATTGGAATTTGAGGTTAAAGTCTTTCAGCTACTCATTTGGGGCTCTCTTGATAGTTGTTAGTTGCTCCAACAAAGATAAGTTATCACCCTTCTCTCCAAACTGGTTGTGGAGGGTTGTGCATAGCTGATTCCAATTTTGGATAGAGCCTACCTCAAGACTTCTGAACCATTATGAAGCCTTCCCTTTGAGTGAAGAGGTGAGCAACTTGACTGCAATGTCCATCTCATGAATCTCATGGATTATACAGACATTTGCAATATCTTGGACATGATCACTAGGAGAATTTTGGTTTTCCCCAGTGAAATATGGGATACTCTTTAATGCTACAATAGGAACTAGATTTTGTGCATTTAGGGCAAGTGGACTACTACCGGTGAAATTAACATAAGGATTTGGCTGAGCCATTCTGATCAGTCTAAGCACTCCTCTTGATTGAATGAATGGTCTACTCGGAGGAGGTGTTGATAAAGCTCTGCTTGGTGGAGATGGAGACCTCTGAACTCTTCTTCCTCTCCTTTCTTTTCCTGGGGATGGACACAAGTATTCAAATATACCTTCTTTCCTTGCTCTAGACCAGGTTTTTCTCATGAATCTCTCAAGCTTGGGCTGCTGAAACCAATAGATTTGTTTCTTTTGGAGTCACCAAATGTACAATTTTAAGGCTTCTTAAAAGCTAGAATCACAACAAGTGTACATCAATCCCTACTGTAATAAGATGGAGACTTCTTGGTCCCATCGGGCGTGCCAAAATTGTTAGTGCGAAATCACAACACCCCTAAATGAGTTCTACAAGTCTACTTTTCTAAGGTAGGATCATTTGGTGTGATTGCATAACATTGAGCTTTTCCTAAGGTGTGGGACCTTGCAAAAATGGAAAAGATCTCCAGATTAAAGGTTGGTTCCTTATCCCTATGTTTAGGTGCATACGTAATGAATTGCAGAGGATCTATTTATATGCTTAATCTGAAACTTGCCAAGGAGACAGGGATAAAAGAGTACAGAAATAAGAAATAACTAAACTACTGGGTGATGCACCAAAGGAATGATGAACACTTATTTTTCTTATGGACACAAACCAATAAAATGCATACGATAAACAAACACGAGATGCCGATTTGTAATGGAAGACCAAATGGAAGCAAAAGAAATAAGAAAGGATCTCAGATTGATCAAAGACATATTTTTATTGCTCTATGGATTGATACACGATTCATTACAAAGTAGCAAAAAGGTAGAAACATATTACGATTTAATGGAAGGCTTTAACTCCACAAATGCCTTTGCTAGAAAGAGAAGGGAGCCTGCAAAACAAAGAATGTCTAACCCTTTACAATGAATCCTGCCATCATATTTATAGATTTGATCAGAGAGAAGAAAGAGAGAGAAGTGGGAAACGTAGGTCGAAGATCAATCACTATTGTTAATGCTTTTGATAAATCTATCCCTTAATCCATCTTTACTTCATCGATCCTTGGATCGGTGCCTTGAAGGAAGAGGAAACGGGAGAAATAGATCGAATCCGATCTGGTTGTTGAGACTGATGGATCCTGCATTGAAGGCCCGAAGATGTTTCTCCATTTTTCTCCCACCTAACTATTGGTGTGTGTGATTTGTCCAGTCATCATCCACATCACCTAGGTGAGTCATCTCGCCTTGCAGAGAGTCATAGGTCTTCGGAAGTCAAATGACAAGTGTCAGATTCTGTCATAGAATCGACATTGTCATTTTCATGCGTCAATGCGTCATAGGAGTTACATTCCTTATTTGGAATTGTAACTCCTCTTCTAGTGGCGTCATATGTGTCAGCCAATGTCATATGTGTCAGTGGCGTCATTGATTTCTTTCCATGTTTAGGCATGGGGTTACACAAAGACCCCTATTTGTACTTCCTTTTTTCGATCTATGAGTATGAGCAGAGCCATTCTTCTTACTTGCAATCTTCTTTCCATTGTTTGAATCTTGCGATTGCGTTGGCTTGAGGTTACCATCGGAGTGCAACTTCGTTGTGGTGCATCGCTTTTGAAATCGGTTCTCGCGAATCCCTCTTTCATGGTATCAGAGCTAGTTTCGGTAAACGTGCACTCTTCGTTTCTCAGTTGTTTATTACTTCTGGTTTCTTCTCATTTCCTCGTGTGCAAGTTTTTTTCGATTATCATTTTGGAATTATTGCTCACCTCATATTGAGGTTTCAGCAGTTGCAAGTTTGAGGTATTTTGTTGGTTTGCCTGGCGTGAATCCTGCTAACATTTTTAACAGTTTGCTCTTGGAGTTTGTGCATTTTTTGGGGGTTTGTGCATGTGTGCAGGCTTGCGTTTTTTACCGCCAGATTTCGTTGTTTTTGGTAAACATCTTGGTGGAAAAATGCTTGATCAGAGGTAGGCCATTTTTGGCTTTATCAGATTAATAAATAAAAGTGAAATTTTTATAGGAAATATATGTCCTTTTGGCCTATTTTCGACCTCTCCTGCTTGTTTGCATCTTATTTCCCTGCATTTTCTCCTTGCTTACTTTTGGATTGTTGCTGCTATCCTTGTTTGCATGTTATTCTATTGCATGTGGGGTTTTGTGCCTTCAGCCTGCTCTAACTCAGTTGGATTGACCGTTCTCATTGCATTGGTATCGATCTTACCTTACTGTGTTCTTCATTGGGCTCTGTCCTGTTTCCATTCGGCTCCCGAGCGTGTTCGAGATTGCTTTGGGTTGTTTTGTTGTGCGTGCATTGCTTGGTCTGTATGCATGTCTTTTGCCTGGGCTGTGCCTTACCTTTGCTTGCTCAACCTTGCTTTGGGCCTTTCACACCTGTGCTAAATCCGCTGCCTCGGCCTTGCCTTTTCTGCACTGGTTTGCTTTTTTTCTTGGCCGTTTGGAGACGTTCTGCCCCTTAGCTGGTTTTCTTCTCCACGTGCCGTGAGCCTGCCCCTTCCTTTGACCTTGACCACCGTTCAAATCCCTTTCTCCCGCTTCTTTTCACACGGATCTTATTAAAATGAGTTGCTTTTAAAAATTGTGATGTTTTAAACAATTAAGTGGGTCGGGTAATCTTTTTCAACGTGGTTTTTAAAAAAAAGGGTGGCTTTTTTATATAAAGTAAAGTTCTTTTAAATCAATCTAAACTTTTAAATCCCATACGTGGCCTTTTTTAATAAAGGTGAGCTTTAAATATTAAAAGGTGAGTTTAATATTTTTTTACAAAAAGGGGTAAATGTAATTTAGATTAATTTAATTTAATCTTTGAGCTTTTAATATTTTTATATTGTTAGATCCTAGTTAGTTTAGGATTTAATAATTACTTTGAAGGCAGATTAATTAAATTAATATTTTAAGGTGCTAAAAATCTTTTCAAGTGGCATTGTAATATTGTAAGTTTTTTGGCTTGTTTTATTAACCTTCTGTGAGTGCCGAAGACGAAGGGTGAGGTCCGGATTGGCAGGTGGCTAATCCCCCCTCGCAATACAAACAAACCCTATCTCAAATTCCATGCCATTTCCAACGAGCATACATACAACACCCTTTGCATGCATTTAGGGCACTTTTTTAATCCGTTGCGGGGTTATTGGCTTTTTCCTCATTAGTTCATGGGAATTGGTTTTTGCTATAACTTTTGACTCGTTGCTCAGTTTTGAGCACTTCTTTAGTCAAAGTTGCATGTTTTTTCGCACTCTAGATGATGGGATCATTAGTTTTGTAAACGCACTAATTTTATAAAGTGCCACATTGGGGGGGTGTCTTTGTATTGCTTAATTTAGCTCATTTTTTCTTGAGCTTTGTTCTATTCCTTTTTTGTGGACTTGTGAGCGCGTCCGCCATAGTCTTACAACAAAGGGATTCTTTTGTGCGATGTGAGACTTCTTTTCGACAAATCTCTTTCTTCCCCCTCTTGCTTCTCTCTTTCTGTGCTTGCTTGCAGTGTTGATCTGTTGTGCCCTATGAACCTTGATTGTTGTCTCCACCATTGCACGTTATTACGCTAATTGCAAGGTGAGTGACAAACTGGTTCTCGGAACACGATCACATCTGGTCAGTAATCAACGCCTTTGAATTATAAAAAGCCAAACTCGGGGTGTAATTTTGTTCTGGGGTGGTTGTTTCCTTTCTCTCTCCTTCCTTCGCATTCCTTGGTTCTATCTCTTCATTATGGATATCTCTAAAGTACCCAGTGCTCACACCTTTTAATTTCTTCTTTTCACGCCACGAAAGCCGCCTTGGGTAGTACTTGACTATGCCCTCCTTTGACAGATTTTTCGTCCCAACTCATTCGAGAACAGGACAAACTCATTCAAATGGGGACTCTAAAGTCCAAGTCACATGCCCTTGTGGCAAATAAGGCAAGAAAATGAAAAGAAGAAAGAAACTAAGGACTAACCTAAGAAAGAAACCAAGACCAACCAACCCCCAGTTAAGCCCATCACTCATACTTCGACTTCTGAGCCTAAAGCAAAGAAGGAAAAGTATAAATGCTCCTATTGTAAGAATACTGGCCATGACGAGCAACATTGTTTTCGGAAACAAATTGATCACTTAACTCATTTACTTGAGAAGAATAAAATAAGTGTTCTGAATCATTAAACAAAATGCTCAGAAAGGTGAGTCTTCTAATGCAAAGGAGACTAAAAATGAAAAGAAGAAAGGTAAGGCCCTCGTAGCTAGATCAGCTCCATCATCAACTTGGATTATCGATTCGGTGCCTCGCACCACATGGCTTCTTCAAAGGTTGAATTCTCTAGCATTGAACCATGTGGCATGTCCCAAATCACGTTGGGTGATGACACTCATGTGTCGGTTTTCAGTAGTGGATCGGTAGAGATTGAAGGTGGAACATTTAACCAAGTGTTGAGTGTTCCCAATCTCTCTACCAATCTCCTATCGGTTTACCAAATCACCCACCTTGGTGAAGGAATGCGAGTGGAATTTGGTCCTAACTCGGTGATTATTCGTGAGCTTAACTCTGACTGCACTGTGGCTGAGGGAAAGGCAGATCACCGTTCACGGTTGTATACCTTTTCCCACTTCTCTTCTGATTCGACGCCTAATGCCTTGCTCACTCATGTAAATGAGGTTAGCAAGTTATGGCATGAGTGTTTTGGGCATCTAAATTATCGTTACCTTGAACAATTGAGCCAAAACGAAATGGTCAATGGGCTACCCCGAGTTAAGTTTTCTAAGGGTCTTTGTGAGGGTTGTACCCTTGGAAAGCACCCTGAAAAAAGCTTTGACAAGGGAAAATCCTGGAGAGCTGCTCGTCCCTTGGATCTTGTTCATAGTGACGTTTCTGGCCCTTTTCCGTCTCCTTCTTTTACTAGAGCTCTATATATACTAACCTTCATTGATGACTTTTCACGTTATACTTGGGTATATTTTCTTAAGCTTAAGTCTGAAGTTTTTGAGCTTTTTCAAAACTTTAAGGCTCTTGCTGAGAAACAAGCGGAACGGTCTATCAAGGTTCTTCGAACCGACAATGGAGGCGAGTATGTGAGCAATAGGTTTGAGGATTTCTGCACTTCTGAGGGGATTGCTTTGTAGTGTACAGTTGCTTACAGCCCTTCCCAAAATGGAGTTGCAGAAAGAAAGAACCGAACTTTAAAGGAGATGGCTACTTGTATGGTTCACTCGAAATCTCTTCCTCCACAGTATTGGGCTGAAGCAGTGAATTGTGCTTGTTATATTTAGAACCGTGTCCCACACAAGGCAGTAAGAGGGATGACACCCTTTGAAGCCTGGTTTGGACACAAGCCTGATGTTGAGCACTTTCGAGTCTTTGGATCCAAGGCTATGGCTTGGATTCCCAAAAAGAAATGCAAGGCATTGGATCCACAATCCAAACCTTGTATCTTTGTCGGGTATCTTGATGGCGTGAAGGGATATCGATTGTTGAACCCTACCACCCATGAGCTTTATATTGAGAGGAGTGTGAAGTTTGATGAGTCATCCTTGACTTCAACTTCCACTGAGGTCCTTTTACCCACTGATTCGATTGATTCTTAGATGATGATGTTGTTGAGTGAGTTCCACCTCTCCCTGCTCCTCCCGATCCTCAAACTTCTGAGTCTTCTGATTCTGACAGTAGTGATGATGAGGACTATGTCCCTTCTCACTCAAGTGAAGAATCTTCCGACTCGGAGCCTGAGCCGTCGGGACCTCTTTGGGCCAGGAAAACCTTACAGAGTGCTGGAGATTTAGTTGGAGATCCTTTGGATGAGAGACATACTCGCTCAGACTTCACTGGACCTCACTCCTTCTTCGCCTCTGCTTCTGATCCACCATCCTTCCACGAAGCTTCTGGGATTCCTGAGTGGGATTCTGCCATGGATGAGGAGTATTCCTCACTCATAAAGAATGACACTTGGGATCTTACCCTTCTTTCGAAAGGAAGAAAAATCGTTCGGTGTAGGTGGGTATATCGAACAAAGTATGGAGCTAATGGAGAAGTTGAGAAGTATAAAGCGCGACTTGTAGCTAAGGGTTTCTCCTGTAGCTGGGGTTGATTACTCAGAAACCTTTGCTCCGGTTGCGAAGATGACTTCCATTCGACTGACCCTTGCCATCGCTGCCGCTAATAGATGGGAAGTCCACCAGATGGATGTTAAGAGTGCCTTCCTTCATGGGGACCTAGAGGAGGAGATCTATATGGAACAACCTCCGGGTTATGTCCATGATCCATCCCTCGTTTGCAAATTAAAGAAGTCTCTCTACGGCCTTAAACAAGCCCCTCGGGCTTGGTATGCCAAGATGGACTCCTTTTACTTGATCGTCGGGGTTCACTCGGTGTCACTCGACCCAAATGTGTATATTCTGTGACAGGATGACTCCATGCTTATTCTTGTTCTCTATGTTGATGACTTGTTGATCACCGGTAGCTCTTCCTCTATCATTGATTCTGTGAAGATCTCCTTGGCCAAAAAGTTCTCCATGTCTGACTTAGGATTGCTTCATTACTTTCTTGGGATCCAGATTTCACAATCGACTCGGGAATTATGATCTCGCAGACCTAAGTACTCTCTTGATTTGCTTTCTCGGTTTCACATGTCCATACAAGTCCTCACCTACTCCTTTTCTTTCCAGGATTAAGTTAGTTTCTGATTGCTCTTCCCCCTTGGTTGATGGTACCCTTTATCGACAGTTGGTGGGAAGCTTGATCTACCTTACTCACACTCGGCCAGATCTATCGTATGCCGTCGGGATCATGTCCAGATTTATGCAGGAGCCTCATGAGCTGCACTTAAAAGCAACAAAGCGGATCCTTCACTATGTTCGTGGCACTCACACAGATGGTATTCATTACTTAGGAGGGACTGAGATTGACTTGGTTGGATTTACTGACTCAGATTGGGCCGGTGATCTAGATCATCGGAAGTCTACCTCAGGCTACAGTTTCACTCTTGGTTCAGGTCCTGTCAGTTGGTCCAGCAAGAAACAGAATGCCATTGCCATATCATCGATAAGCAGAATATAGAGGAGCAGTTAACGCTGCCACAGAAGCTGTTTGGTTACAGGGTATTATGACAGAGTTTGGCATCCACTTTCGGCCTACCATTATCTACTGTGACAACATGAGCACTATCTCGATTTGTAGAAATCCAGTTCAGCATCAGTGGACAAAGCACATTGAGATTCATATGCACTTCATACGGGAGCTGATACATGAAAACATCATCGACATACAGTATGTTCAGACAACTGATCAGGTTGCAGACATTTTCACCAAGCCCTTCACTGAGGTGAAGTTTCTTCACTTGCGGTCTCTTCTTGGGGTGAGGTCTACTGCAGCCACCCATCTTCTTTGGGCTATATAGTCCTCCTTCTTCTCCTCTTCTTCTTTCCAGAAAGATGTTGTTTGTACATGGGCACCTTATCAGGCCTTTAGTTGCGGGGCCCATTGACACATCTTTCTTAGTTGTTTAGGGGAGTCTTCTTTTTCTGTTCTGGCTTACCTTGACCTCTTCCTCGGCTTCGATGAAGGGGGGGTGTTGGTGTGTGTGACTGTCCAGTCATCATCCACATCACCTAGGTGAGTCATCTCACCTTGCGAGAGTCATAGGTCTTAGGAAGTCAAATGACAAGTGTCAGATTCTGTCATAGAATCTGACATTGTCATTTGCGTCAATGCGTCATAGGAGTTACATTCCTTATTTGGAATTGTAACTCCTCTTCTAGTGGCATCATATGCGTTAGTCAACGTCATATGCGTCAGTGGCGTCATTGATTTCTTTCCATGTTTAGGCATGGGGGTTACACAACACCCCTATTTGTACTTCCTATTTTTCGATCTATGAGTATGAGCAGACCCATTCTTCTTACTTGCAATCTTCTTTCCATTGTTTGAATCTTGCGTATTGCGTTGGCTTGACGTTACCATCGGAGTGCAACTTCGTTGTGGTGCATCGCTTTTCGACATCGGTTCTCGCGAATCCCTCTTTCACTAACCTCCTCAAAATTTAAGTTTTTGACTCCCACGGCGTAGACGAGGTTGAGATCTTTCGAATGGTGTCGATTCACAATATTTTGATCCCTAGGTTAAAATATATGCGCCTTAAAAGTTTGTATTGATTCCGTATAAATGGGCGGGAAATTTTTCAAAAATGGGTCCCCCTTTTGGTTTGGGACATGTGGCAGCCAGATTGGAGAAAAATTCAGGCCTAAGGACCCGTAATTTACCTTTTGTCTTTTCGCAAAAATGTTAAACTTAAAAAAATGCCACAACTCCGAAGCTCCGCCTGACACATGGCTCCTTTTGATTGGCTAGGGAATGTGCTTCCATCTTCACCTTTATAACTTTTGAATGAAAGGAAAATTTTCACTTTTCCCCCCGATTCCCGCCTTGGTTTTGACTCGGGTCCAAATGCTGACTTTTTCCTTGGGCGGACTTGTGGGACATTTTGCTACTTTTACTCCCTTTTGAGGTAACAAGGGGCAAAAACCAACCTTTTCCCTGATGACCCACTTTCCTCTGGGACACGCGTCAGTATGGCGCTCGCTCAGGAACCTCTTCTACATTTAACCTTTGAAACAATGCCATTAAGACACTTGGCAACCTCTGCTGGCTCGGCTCATGTATTGACTATTCAAATAAATTTTCCCCCTTTTAGAACACGTGGAGGCACCGCGCTTGCTTGCAAACCCGACCCAAATTTTTCCCTTAGAGGAGCATCGAGTTGACACTTGGCACTCTCCGCTTACACTTTTATACTTAGCCAATTTTGAATCCTTTTCTACCCGCCCCTTGACTCTCTTTGACCATCTCGCCACGTGGAGGGCTAGCACAAGTTTGACCTCCCCTTTTGGATTTATTTTTGGAGAAGTGTCGTTAGGACACGTGGTCTCTTCCATTTCCTCCTCCATACTTAGTCATTTTTTGACATTTTCTGAACTGCGTTTGAGCCCGAGGACTTCGGATCTTCGCCATTTCTTCTCCTTCTTGTTTTTGGTTCCTCTCAAAGCATCTCCCCTTCTTCTCTGACCTTGCTATCCCATTTTTGAGTCTGCATGTAACTTGAAGAATAGATTTAAGACGTGGAGAGGGCTCAACATAGTCATTTTCTTTTGTACATGATCCTTTGATCTCTCTTGACCTCCGCCACTCCATGGCTGAATCTTTTTGCAACTAATTTGCAGGGTTTGAATGAGTTTTCTCTGGGTTCCTTCTATGTGGGGTTGTGATTCAATCCAATATTTAGCTCGGGGTGAAATATGGATAACAATAACTATAAGTGAAAACATACAAAAAAATAGCTTATATGTGCTTTTGCTTCAAAAATAGAACTACTATTAATGTATGAAAAAGTGCTTACATGATCATTGTTTGAAGCAAAATCCATGGGAAGTATCCATAGTTGGTGGATTATGTTTTTTGTTATTATTATTATATAACTTGATTATCTGATATGTTATCAATTATTATCTCATTTGTAAAGGCTTACAATAAGATAATGAAGATATTTCTTAGTATACAAAACTAAAATATTATTATATGCATATCAAATAACACTTGGGGACACCCTTGCATTTGTATTGGAGACATCCAATACTGATTGCATCTAATATATATTTTCAAGAGTAATATGTTGAATTTTTTCAACATATTCTAGCATGGTTAGTTGTTAAGCATATTGTTATATTAGTTGTTTTACAACTTGTGTTTAACTTTTACAGTTGGTTAAAAGTGAAATTAATAATGATTTATATGTTTATATGGATATTGTGACTCTAACCATGTTGATGTTGTGATAGATATAAAATATATTGGATATGTGTTCAAGTTTTTTGGTGTAGGAACCATTACTTGGAACAACTAAAAGCAACCAACAATATCTATTTATTCTACTGAGGTAGAGAAGTATAATGGAAGCAGCGAAGAAGCCATATGGCTGAAGTGAGCTGTTGGAAGAGATACACATGGAAGTTGAAGGAAGTATTCCTATTCTATGTGGTAGTTAAGTGGTATTACTCTTGATAAAGAATCTAGTTCAACATCAGAGAATGAAGCATATTGAAGTTCATATATGTGTTATCCAAGAGAAGGTTCTCTGTGGTGATAGAGATATCTAGTTCTACTGCATGAAGATTAAGATTGCAGTTATGTTTATGAGCCATTGTGTGTTGTAAAATACTGCAAGTGTGTGCAATGCTTGGCCTTTTAAAGTTACCATTGAGGGGAGTGAGGGGGAGAGGATCTCATCATGTTAGGAAGGCTCTCACTTGAATTAAAAAAGGATCTCGATCATGTAATCTCATCATGGAATAAAAAAATTAATGATGGAGCTGTAGGATTTCCAACCACCACGTAAACTCGACAACAAAAATAATAAAGGAAGGGTTGTTTAGGAAATTTAATTGAAAATAATAGAAAACCAATGTTGGTTAAGCAAAACCGATGATCTTTGATCGATCATTCTTGTGAAAATTGGAAAGATGTAGAAAATGGATTGTTGTGAATTTTAGTAAGATAAATAATCAACCCATAAGTCTAGAGATGATGCAATGAATTCTGACACACTCAGAAGAAGTCAGAATACTCCAAATGTGATTGTGGAGTGTGTAAGGCAACAGGATGGAAAAATGGAGAAGCGTATCCTCACACCTCAAAACATACATCAATCAAACACTAAAAACACGTGCCTAACAAGTGATTTTTAATGTGTTGAGCTTATGCTATTTAGAAGACTAACTCATGAATTTAGAATAGAGTTTTTGGTGAGGAAGGATTCCTATAAAGAAGGATATCTAAAAGGAGAGGTTTTGGTATGTTATGGTGGGGGCGGGCTGTCCTCTAAGATAATGACTTGACAGAGGTAATGAGCTGGGGAGTACCTACCAATTGGATTGTGTGATCACGAAAGGTGTTCCTAGGTAAGATGTTGTTTAAGAAAGATGTGTATATTTCAATTTTGTGCAGTTTGGTAAGACACAGAAAGAGAGAGAATGTGCTTTCTACGATTCTTTGTGTCAACCATCAGCTGGGCATGACTTCCAGCATATAGGTTTCCCTCATTTTAATGTGAGCTAAATGCAGTGAATCAGAATGTAATGCAACCAATTTTAAGCCCAAATCAAAAATATTACGTTTGATGAAACAAATGATGAATAGGAGAGGGTATTCTCTTTTACTAAATGCAGAAACAAAGAAATAAGAATGATTCCTTTTAAATGCACCAAGAGAAATGTTTCTTTTAGAGAAATTATAAAGAAGAGAGGATTACTAAGGAAGAAAATTACTATGTAATCATTTTAAAGGGAAAAAACACACAAATTTCACCTAGAAATGAAGAAAATGCAATAGAACCCCGATGGGTCCCACCGGGCGTGCCAAAATGTTTCACCGTTTTCTTTACATTTTTGAATGATGAAACAGATAGGGTTATGGGCTAGGAGGAATACTTGTTAAATGGGTTGGTTGATGGTTATTTCATGTGTTATGACTTCTTGATCTAGTGCTGATTGTGAGAGATTCCTTTTGGCTAGGAGGAACTACCTGTAATAGAAAAAAGACCACAAAAGAGAAGTTAAATGATATATGACAGTGGACTGCCTAGCGTATGCTAGTTTCGGGAAGTGTGATACTTCCTAGATGGCTGTCAATCCACTATTTAAAACAAATTAATGTGAGAAATAAGTAAAGTCCTACTGTAGTTGATATGATTTGGGTATCTCATTCAAGTACAATAAGAAAATCCAATCACAATAGGCTAGGCTATAGTTGGATCTAAAGGATGAGGTAATTGTCAAGGTACTGGGACTGGTCAGGGTCTGATTTCTGGGTTGTTTAGGTCAATGGGTAGGAGGTTGTTTGACTCTGTTCTTGGGTAGGGTATAAAACACAGAGACCGACATGTCATGTCGGTATGACCGGTGATGGTTTATGTAGAATTGACAATGGTTATGGGTAACCGACGTCGATAAGGTTGGGATGTATGAAACTCAAAGAGATCTGATTGCAAGGTTTGATCTGGGATTTGATAGAGATGGTAGGGTGGATAAGGAGGTTTATAGAAGTCTCAGGTGTATTCAGGGGTGAACAACAAACAAAGATGGGTGATTTGATGGTGTGAATAAGGGAATGGTTGGGCTACAAGTTGGTAAGGGATAGAAGAATGGGCATGTAAAGTGTAGATTAATAACATGAGTAACAAAAACTACTAACTGAAATAACAATGTTGGTTAGGGATACACTTACTGTGATGTAAAATGGATGGATGAATGGTAATGGTAGTTGATCAGAAGGATGGTATTTGGTACCATAGTAGTGAATCTTGAAGTGCTTCCGTGACTGCAATGCTTCGGATTTGTCTGGTGCTTTGGTTGTGAGTGCCTGGATACGTGAAAGGATGCTAGTTCCGCTTGCATGTAGCTCTGATCTCGTCTTGTCTTGTCCAGGATGTGTCAACCTCTCAAACAAGGTTTCCAAGGTGAATAAATGGTAACTAATGATAATTCCTTCTTGGTAGGCGTTAGTTTAGGATGACCAACGTCGGTTAAGGTGGGATTCCCTAGGTTTACTAAAATGGGTAGATCTTTCCAATTTCTTGGGTCAATTTGGTTTTTTTTCGTGGATCAGAATGGAATCTTCCCTTCTAATGAGTGGGAATGTGGTTAGAGAAATCTTAGGTATGTGCTTTTAGGGTTTAACCAAATATTAGCTCATTAAGGAAAGTAAGATTAGGTCTTAGTTATTTTTAGTTATGGAAACATGCAAGAATAGGTCTAGGGTGAGGTGGTTGGATGAGGTGTCTAGGTGAGGTGGAAATTAGTTCAATAAAATAATGGATATTGTGTGGATGGGTATTTAATTTAATTAAAATAATTAAATTAGTTGTTAATGTGGGGTGAAAGGGGGCCATGGTTACATGCCCATGTTTAAGTTGGTTATCCGATCATGGGCTAAGGGGAATGTGACCAAATTTAGGTGTCTACACTAAGTGTGTATTTTCTTTCATGATATTGTCCCCACTCTCCTTTGCCATGCTGATGAAAACAATGTTATTCTTTGTACCAAGTCTTTTTCTTGCTTTAGGTGCACTATTTCTGCATCCTTAGTCTTGATTTCCTCCCTCAGCACCCTAATTGTTGTAGCCTTATCCATATTTCTTCATGCCACCTCTGTTGAGACCTTTACCAAGCATTTCTCACTTGTTCATCTGACATAACAGTAGGCTTTACTGTTATGTGTCTGGCCTAAGGTGTATTCTTCAACCTCCTTGATACACATGACTCCTCACATACATCAAAATATAGTTCATCCATGTGCATGTGCATCGACCATGAAAGTTGCTTCCTTGTGCGCATGGTTGCCATATCTTCATCCATCATTCCCAACCATACAACTCCTTTTGTGTCTTGTGTACTCTAAAAATGGGTGCAAAAATTTTACTTGTGCCCTCGGCGTAGCCCATGACCAGTGGAACATACTCTCCACTTGTTCTCTTTGATCTTGGCCACTTAGGAATTCGAGCTTGATTTGGAACTTGTTCTACCACTGAGAAGTTTTGGTCACTATCTCATCTACCTCTTTTTCTCCTTCTTCTCCATCCTTCATATCTTTATCTTTTGGTTCTTCCACATTCTTTGGAGGTGTAGGGGAATTTGGTACACTTTCCTCATAATCTTCTACCTCCTTGTTTAGATTCAACTTCCTTCTTCTTTTCTCAATTGTTTCCTTCTATGGAGAGAGTCGACATGCTCTACACACTGATTATGGAGTAGCACCTTGGCTCCTTGTTCTCCTAGATACTCTTTTAAAGTGGCACTCTTATTGTACCACATCCAAGTCCTTATCATATCCTTCTTTTGGCTAAGGTGGAGTAGTCACACGCTCAACTTCTTCCCTATTTGGAGTCTATCTTCTACCTCGTGATCAAAACCACCACTATATTCATGCTCCTCTTCTTCATAATCTACTTTTATTGTCTCTCTGGGCTTATGTGTTGGAACATTCTCCATTGTATGCTTACCTTTTGGCGGCCCTAGGAGCGTGAACTCATTCTCCACATACTTAGTGTTCTCGAGCTTGGGCTTGAGTTGAAGGTACACAAGCGTTGCTCTAGTGTTCCCAACTACCAAGATTATAGGCTTCATTCTTATAATATATTAGATAAGCCTCTTAATGTAAGCATTCCACCCTGGATATACATATTTCTTTCTCAGTGTATGGTAGTCACAATCTACCTTGTCTGTATTGAAGGTTAGGCGAACGCATTTGAAAAACCAGTGAAATGATGCCTAGAAATATCTTGCTATGAAGGCATATGAAATTTTGCACCATGGGCTCCAAGCCTCATCCTTCACCACAAATTGTGCAATGCAAAAATTTTGGTAAACTACAAACCGAACCGCTTTACCCACCACCAAAGGCAACTCCTTGGGTATGTGTCATTCTTCTTCAAACCACATGAAGTCTATCATACCACATCTCTTCCCTCTGCTTGAATGGTCTACTCATTGATCCATCACACAAGTACTTGCCAAATCTTTCCGCAGGTGACTTGTGTTCCATGGGGTACTCCCAAATCTTCTCCTTTGGCCCATTGGGCACTCCAATCTCCATAAACACTAAAGACAATAAAATAGCGCCAAAAATTATTATGTCACTGTCTATGCTTCTTCAATGATTTTATTTGCTATGTGATATGCAATATTGTAGACCACTCCTTGAGACATCTTCTTTGCAATGTGCAACCACATTGTGTTTACTGCAACCATCTTCCTTGGTCATTCAAATTTGTTAGAAGATGTACAATTGCCTGCACTAATGGGTACTTTAATTTATCAATGTCCATTCTACGTAGACCTTTGGTATATCCCAGCTCCTTCCTTGTCTCTAGGAGTACAACCTTATCAGTTAAATTTCTCTCCAGATCTACTCCTGAGGCCCTTATTCTGTCACTGTTGAAATCAAAGTAGCTGTGATTCTTACCCTCTGTCCAGTGAAGTAGAAGAAGTCCTTATGGACTATGATCATCAACCATCGATACAATGGTTCATACTTCCCAAATTATGGCATCTTGCACAACTATTAGACCCCATTCGCTTCAAGAACTTCTCAATAGTCCATCGTTGTACATTGGCCTATCTTTTGTTGTGCGCTTGTTCATTTTTTATTTTACAACACATCAAGATCCTTCTTATTATCTGATGTACGATGGTTGTAATCACTAATTTTGTATTTACAGATGTGGGAATCCCATTCTTGTCCCATAATCACACTCTCTGGATATTGTATTTATGAGAAATTACTCTCGGGAGCAATTTATTCTTCTTCCACGTCGACCTTCTTCTTCCCTTTTACTCCTGTTGCGGGTGATTTCTTTGGTGCCATCTAAAAAATATCTCTTTTCTTCCCTCTGTAATCGAGAAATTTGAAACCTTAGTTCAAATCTCCATTCCCTAGTGGAAATTACATGCCTTAGCTTGTTTGTAACGCATCTTCTTCGATTAAAACCTTCACCTATGGGAACGCAAGCTTCTCCTATGCACAAAAATTCTCTCCACATTTGGTTTCACACTCTTTGAACCTTAATACAATTGCTCGGCTCATTCACACTTATCCCTTTTAAAATTCTCTCAATTGCAATGGTAAAAATGAACTCGCATCTCATCCTTATATAGAATTTCAAAAAGGTAGTGCATTTATTTCTCCTCCACCTACCAACAATCCTATCATTAATTGACCATTTTCATTCTTTCCACGTGGTACATCTTTGTGCCCAAGCTATAACCTTCTAGCACGTCCTCCTACCTTTTGCCTGTAGACTTTCTTCAATGCACTTCTATATGCCTAAGTACCTCATCATTGTGCCTTCCCTTGGTAGTTCCCATGGCCTCTACTTACCTTGCGTTATAATTATTTCTTCATTCATCTCCATCTATGGTCCTTATTTCCAGAAGGAATCTCTTTTTCAATTTTCCAACTTTGAATAGCACCCGTAGTAGTTTGTTCCTTTCATGTGGACTTATTTTCAATAGTCATGTACCTGGATATCAATAACCTACCCCACACTAAGGGTATGTGCAGTCCTCTATGCATAAAAATTCTCCAAATAGTAATTAGCTTCTGGTGTGTAAACGCGCTTATTACACAAAAACACCAACTAAATTGACAAAGCATATCGACAAAGAAGGAAACACATTAAGGAAATATAGAATTGAAAACCTAATATTAATGGTAATACTGCCTTATTACAAACACCAAGAAGACTTATTTATAGTAGGGCTTTAACCTACTCCCATTGAAGTATCCGGGTAACTGTATTCCATCAAGTGCCTCTAATTGACAAGCACTGTTTCAAGTATGTGAGTGACAACATACAACCCCAACCAATGTACCTTGAGTTTTCCTAGATGGCGAAAAAACTTAAAATCATAAAAGAGCACCATCTGTCAATCTCAAACTTTTTATCCCTGATGTGCCTGTCATGCCATGCTTTATGCTTGGTCTTCTCTTGTTTTTGAATCCAACGTGTTATTGCTCGTCGCTCATCCAACTTGATTAACTTTTCAATCCATTCTTCTAATGCTTGCTCATCAACTAGACCTCTAGCATAGTGCGTAATACACAAAGAAGGTAACATAAATTCCATAGGAAGAACTACTTTTGTGCCAAACACTAACTGAAATGGTGTGGCTTTGTTCAACCTTTTATATGTTGTTTGATATGCCCAAAGTACTATAGATAATTTATCATCCCAATCCTTTCTTCCAACATCATAAATTTTTGGTAATTTCTGGCTCAAAATTTTGTTGAAATCCTCAGTGAGTCCCATTTACCTAAGGATGATATGGTGTAGTCTTTGGTGTGTAATCATGAATTCATCTAATAAAATTTGATTGTCTCTTTCAAAAAGTGTGTTCCCCTATCTTTGGTCAAACTTAAAGGACATCCATACCTTTTAATGATATTTTCCCATAGAAACCTAGTGATTGTAGATGTTGTACATTCCTTTATAGGTAATGCTCGCCGCCCACCGTGTCATATAGTCTATACAAGTGATGATATATCGGGATCTAGTTATGAGCACAACTAGAGCAATAGGACCCACAAAATCTATAGCCCATTTCTCAAACGACTCTGCACTAGGAATAGGAATTAATGGCATCTCATTTCGTTGACATGGTTTCCCAAGATGTTGATAGTGATCACAAGCCTTACAATAATCCTTATAATCTATATAGGGTCTCCCACCATAATCTAGTGAGTAGAATCTTGTGTGCAGTGGCGTCACCTGCAATACCACCATGAGATTCCTCCATGATATATGTGTGCTCATGTTCTAGGACACAATGACGTAATACTTCATCCCGAACTAACTTGTATAGGTCACCACTAATTAACATATAGGGTGCCGCATGTATAGCAAGTTGTTTCTTCTCTAAGGATTTCATTCCTTCTGGTGTCATGCTTGTTCGTCTAAAAACAACAATGTCCTCTAATTATTATGGTGTGCATGGGAACTGTATAAGCTACGCATCGGGCATGGTATCTTTAATGGCTTGTGCTTCTTCTCCTAGCTATATTCTAGATAGATGGTGTGGTCTAGAATTACTTTTCCATTATCTTACCACAACTATGAAATAAAATTATTGAAATAAGAGTACCCATCTGCATATGCGCCCTTGTAAAATGAGTTTGTTTACCAAATAATTCAATTTCATGTGATTTGTATAAAATATAAATGGTTTAGCTAGTAGGTACTATCTAAATTTATGAAGCACATAGATCATTGACAAAGATTTACACTTTGTAGTTGTGTAGTTATACTCTCAGGAGGATTCATCTTTCTACCAACAAAATAGATAGGATGATCTATAATACCTTCTCAAGATGATCCAATACTGAACCAATGGAAATGTCAGAGGCATCCACATGTACATGAAATGGTTGGTCCCATGAAAGAAAATGCAGAATAGGCACGATCCTAAGTTTCTCTTTTAATGTCTCGAATGTGCACTGTTGTGGTTCTCCCCAGTATAACGTACCTTTTCCTTTTAGTAAATCCTCCAACGGTGTGAAAAATTTGGCATATCCTTTAATAAACTTCGTGTATGACCCAAAAAACCGCACACCTCACTGGGGTGGTAGGCTCTTATAGGCCTATAATGACTGCAACCTTAGATGGATCAACCAACAAACCTTCCTTGTAGATGATGTGTCCTAATAGTATTCCAAATGGTGTAGAAAATATGCAATTCTTGATGTTCAAAGAGATACTCAATTGTCTACATCTTTCAAACATTAAGCATAGATTGTCACAATGATCTTTAACTAATCCATACACCATCCAATCATCCAAATAGACCTGTAAGAATTTGTGAATAAAGTTCTTGAACGCTTGAACAATTATGCATGAAAATATGACAAGTGCATTTTTCAGACCAAAAGGCATCACAATATAGGCGAAGCTACCCCATTCAAGTAGTAAAAGTAGTCTTTTCTGATCCTCCTAGGAAATCCTAACCTGATGATACCCAGAGAACCCATATGTAAATGAATAGATTTCATGCCCTGCAATGCCTTCTAGTATTTCCTCAGTGAATGGCGTAGGAAAGGGATCAGTCACACATGCAACATTCAACTCCCTGTAGTCCACACAAATCCTAATCTGTCCATCCTTCTTGATACTGATCACCATTGGACTAACCCATTCTGACTCATCTAGGGGTTTGATGATTCCATAATTCAAGATTTTTCAATCTCTTCCTTGACCTTTTCATGCAAGTTGGGGTTCATCCTGTAGGGTCTCTTTCTTACTGGGTGCACACCCTCTTTAAGATTTATCTTCATCTCTCCTAATGATTCATGCATGCCTTTAAGTTCATGGTACCCTCGAGGGAATAAGTCCTGATAATCCCTTAGTAATTCTATAATTTTTTCAACTTCAGAGTCTGAAAAATAGTCTCCAATTATGGCCTCATTAGGCACAACATCTAATCCAATATTCACCTTCTTTTTCTTCATAGGTTCGTGATAGGTGCGCATGGTCTTATCTACAATGTCCAACACCTCATGCCTACCTATTGAATGGTTTATATCTAGATTTTCTACTTCTTTGTCATCCACTAAGTAGACCATTTTACCTTTTTCTTTCTCAAGGCAAGCACGCTGAAGTAGTGTGGCATTGACCTCTGTCTCTTCAACAAAATATGCTCCTAAGTTTCCTTCATCCAATAACTCCTGAAGGAGTTCTTCAAGATGGAACTATCTCTCATAGTTAAGCATTTTATGAATTTCAATGCTTCTTCCACCGGAGGCTTGGTAGAGAAGAAGTCAAACATCTGAGTCATTCCTACAATTAAAGCATGCCAATTTCCAGTCTCTCGATGGAATTTGACATAGACATACCACACACACGTGCAACCTTATAAAGTGGAATAAAACTTTTGCACTTAGAGAAAATGTGGTAAAGCTTCCTGCCCCTCTATCTAGAGTCTCTCACACTTCTCAACGTGGTGCTGATACAACTTGATTACCATGGTAAGTGCAGATTTGAGTAGGTGCATTGCTCATGAAGAATCTAGTGGTAAGAGCAATCCTGATTTCATTCCATCCTACAAGATTATCCTTATGGACCACCCACCAGTGTGCTGCTATTCTGCGTAGTGTATATGCTAGCATATTTTTCTCTTAGTGGGTCTATCCACTATTCCTCCATGGCACGTAAGAATACCATAGGATATCCTTCTCTAGTGTAATAAGGTACCAATTTGTTTCCTATTCTCCGATATAACATGGCTCGCAATTGTTATAAAATATACGCTTTACTTCGTGCCCCACTAATTCATAAGTTCTATGAGCCTAATTATCACAAGAAAAATGCATAGTTTTCTTTGATGGGTGTGCATCCTCCCACTAAATGATTCCTTCTTTACATGGCTCAAGTACCTCTAGATCCCAAATAGTGCATACATAAACATAGGGTGGAAATTTTCCATCTATTAAAGGGATAATAAATCTTTCCTACTTGTTTTCAAAACTGATATAACCTTTTGAATCAAATATCAACATTATTTTCATAGCACCAAGAATTCCCTAATAGATCTGGGAAGCTATCTAACTCTGCCAGTGCTAAAACCTCAAAATCTCTAGTGAACGGCTCCTTGTATGGTAATGGATGCATCTTTCAAAACTCTGACGGGAGTGGCCTTAGTTTGATTAGCCATGAACAATATAATAGTAGATGGTTGCAATGGAAGTCTCCCCATTTATACCCATGCATCAAGGTAAGAACATTGAATTTTGCACCTATGTCAATCAAGTATATTACACAATAGCCAACCACCCACAATAGCATTCAAAGTTATTTCCTTGTCATAATCTAGGCTATGAAGGGGAAGATTTTCATGCAAGATATGTCATCCAGTCTCAGAAATTATGCTGCGGAGTATTTTCTTTTAACAAATTCCCTAATAGTGGAATGATATTCTCTGGCGCAACAATTTGCACACTTCTTGAAAGTCATCCATATCGATTTGGATCGTCTCGATGATTTCTTTTGTTCCATATTTCATGATTGTTCCTTTAAATATTGTATTTCACCTTGAAGATTCTGAGAACCTCCATGGTTTCCTTGTAAACCTCCTTCTGATGGGCAGGATCTGGGTATCGTGCATGTTAAACCTCCTCCTTAGTGATGGTAGGCTTCTGTTGTAATGCTTCTCTAGCACGTGCCACCTCAGTGTTGGTCATGATATTTACTTGTAATGCCTCATACTATGCCTCCAACTTAGGCATCCAATGATTTTCTAGAGCATAATGTATCCTAACCATTCATGTGCCTTTGTTTTCTTGTTTATGTTGTTTGCTGATATGTTCATACAAGTTCGGTCATTCGTCATAACTATGATTAATTCCAAAGAAAGAACATGTAATATTCTAAGGACATTCACGACTGTAGTGGTTAGGAGATCCGTATATATAACATACACTTCACCATTTTTCCATCTTGTTTCCTTACACACTCCACAATCATAGTTGGAGTATTCTGAATTCTTCTGAGTGTGTCAGGACTTCATTGCATCATCTCCAGACTTTTGTGTTGATTATTTATCTTACTAAAATTCACAACAATCCATTTTTTTACATCTTTCCAATTTTCATAGTAACCGACATCGGTTACCCCTGACCGGCATCGGTTTTTCTTAACCAACATTGGTTTTTGTTCTTTTGGGTTAAATTGCCTAAAGAACCCTTACTTCATTTTTTTCTATCAGAGTTCCTGTGGTGGTTGGAAATCTTATAGCTCCGTCATTAATTTTTTTATTCCATGATGAGATTACATGATCAGATCCTTTTTCTAATTCAAGTGAGAGCCTTCATAACATGATGAGATCCTATCCCCCTCACTCCCCCTCAATGGAAACTTTAAAAGGCCAAGCATTGCACACACTTGTAGTATTTTACAACACACAATGGCTCGTAAACATAACTACAATCTTAATCTTCAATCCGGTAGAACTAGAGATCTCTATCACCGTAGAGAACCTTCTCTTGGATAACACATATATGAACTTCAATATGCTTCATTCTCTGATGTTGAACTGGATTCTTTATCAAGAGTAATACCACTCGACTACCACATAGAATAGGAATACTTCCTTCAACTTCCATGTGTATCTCTTCCAACAGTTGCTTCAGCCATATGGCTTCTTTGTTGCTTCCATTATACTTCTCTACCTCAATAGAAGAAATGGAGACTGTTGGTTGCTTTTAGTTGTTCCAAGTAATGGTTCCTACACCAAAAAAACTAATATATTTTATATCTATCACAACATCAACATGGTTAGAGTCACAATATCCATATAAGCATATAAATCATTATTAATTTCACTTTTAACCAACTGTAAAAGTTAAACACAAGTTGTAAAACAACTAATATAACAATATGCTTAACAACTAACCATGCTAGAATATGTTGAAAAAATTCAACATATTACTCTTGAAAATATATATTAGATGCAATCAGTATTGGACGTCTCCAATACAAACGCAAGGGCGTCCCCAAGTGTTATTTGATATGCATATAATAATATTTTAGTTTTGTATACTAAGAAATATCTTCATTATCTTATTGTAAGCCTTTACAAATGAGATAAGAATTGATAACATATCAGATAATCAAGTTATACAAGAATAATAACAAAAAACATAATCCACCAACTGTGGATACTTCCCATGGATTTTGCTTCAAACAATGATCATGTAAGCACTTTTTAATACATGAATAGTAGTTCTATTTTTGAAGCAAAAGCACATATAAGCTATTTTTTTTTGTATGTTTTCACTTGTAGTTACTTCTTTTAAAAAACAACTTCTTTTTCAAAATATATATGAAATAGAAAATATACTTTTCATTTAGAAGTAATTTATAAAGCTATTATATTAGCACTATGATTATTATCATCATCATTATCTTGATTTTGATATGATTTATTCCATTTCTGATTTTTGAAATTTGACTTATTTTTAAATTTACAATCCTCTTTTTTATGTCCAAATTTCCCACAATTATGACATTTACCATCAAAACTGACTTTTAAGTTTCCTAGTTTCTTGTTTTTATTAGGAGTTTTAAAAGTTTCTTTATGATTAACGGGGCAATTATGCCAACTCATGATGAAGCTTGAATGAAACTACCCCCAAAATTCAACCGTTTCGGCATAATTTCAGTAGATATATGGAAAACATAGGTACGGAAAATTGGTCAATAGTGAAGTGGGTGTTTCGCTACTTGTGAGGAACAAGTGATTGTTGCATCACCTACTATAATAGTGGTGGTTCTATTTGTGGATATGTTGATTATGATTTTGTAGGTTTTTTGGAAACAAAGAAGATCAACTTACGGTTAATGTTTTACACTTGCTAGTGGAACTATCAATTGGATATCAAAGCTTCAAAGTACAACTACTATGTCAACTACTGAGGTAAAATATGTAGCTACCTATCATGCTTGTAGGAGGTGATTTGGATGAAGGTCCAATTGGATGAGTTTGGAAGAGATCAATAGAAAATGAAGGTATTATGTGATAATCAAAATGCGATTTATTTGGATAAGAATCCATCTTATCATGGTAAGACAAAACATATTGAAGTTAAGTATCATTTTGTTATACATGTTGTTGATGAAGGAAAAGTAGCATTGGAAAACATCCACACCAAATAAAGTTATGCTGATATGTTCAAAAAATCAATATTATTGGAGAAGATAAAATGGTGTTTGGCTTCTCTTGTCTTGCAGAAAAGGTGATGAGTTGGTTGTGTAATATATCAAGTGGATTTTATGTCAAGGTGGAGTGTTTTAGATACATGAAAACAAAGTTAAATATTAGATCCCTTTACAGAGTGGTTTGTATCCTACTTCCTGATTTAGGGGTGCAGGGAGGTAATACACCCACCTCCTCCTCCTCCCCGACCCCTCCTCTTTCTCCCTGCCCTATTTTGGTAGGTGGGGATTGGGGAAGATCCCCAAAAAAACTCAAGTTAACGAGTGAAACTCCTGTTTTGAGAAAAATGAACTCCACCAAATTCTATTTTTAGGAAGGAAAATCCTAATGACGTTATTTCACTCTATTTTTAAGAGGAGAAATCCTAGCTATACATTTTCAAGTACGTGCATTTATCTTTGTGGAGAATAAATCATAACAAGTTCACATGTAATTTTTTCATCTTGAGTTATTAAAATCTTGATATCTTGTGCCATGGATATTTCTCTAAGCACTTAGTTGGGGTTTTACCACATAAATTGGTGTTTCATTTTTTGTATATTTGGTAATTTGTAGATTAATTTTACCTATGTCTCTATATAATTGTTGTTTTGATATTCAAATTTCATCTTATCGATTGCTATAAAGAGTGTGGTTTCTACAACCTTTTATTTGAAAATTATAAAAGTAAATTCTCAACATTTATAATATGAACATTCATTTAAATAAATACATATTTTTGAAGGGCTAAAATAAAATTTGTTAATTGATTGTGGTGAAAGGTGTAAATTTTTCAATATATTAAGGATGATAGATCTATATAACTCAATACATTGCTTATTTTTCATTCATCACATGACGGTTGTCTTAATGCCCTTTTACTTTCATTGTTCAACACCTATCTTGCTACTCTCTTCCATTAAGGCTAAAATAAATTTTGTTAATCTGATTGTGGTGAAAGTTGCAAACTTTTAAATACATTTAGGCTGATAGTTAGGTTGACAAGCCTATATAACTGATCAATACACTACTTCATTTCCATTCATTATGTGATAGTTGTCTTACTACCATTTTTCCTTCATTGTTCAATGCTTACCCTCTTGCTCTTTTCCATTGCTTGTGTGACACCTATCTTGCTGATATTTTCCATAATTAATTAATTAATTTATTGGTTCACAATTGTCTCATTTGATGCAAAAAAACAACCAAAAATAACCCTAGAAACTCGCACAACTTTCAAATAAAATATATTTACACCTAAGGCGTAGTATATAAGTGAGATTGACCCACCCAGATCGACACATGACAGTCAATCACGGGATAATGTTTCTTCCGTAATTTAACGTCGATTTCAATCGTGAACATTTATTGCAATGATAAACTAAAGCACGTAAACGTTAATTGAACTTCTCCTATCAAACACCACAACTTTTGTTTTTTTTTCTACGAGTTGACAAAAAAAGAGCGTCAGGTACATACTTGGCCTAATACTGGGAATAGGTTTTGCGGGCATTTTTCCAGATGCCTCCCTTGGCATGGTAGAATTACTACCCTTCTTCTCCCATTATTTTTCTTTCAACACAAGCGGTCTTTGTAATGTCATCATTATCATCATCACCTAATAATTCGAATGGATTAATCATCGCCAATAAACGTAAGAATTTATTTCAAAACACCCTAGAGGAAATTTTTCTGTTTGGCCTTTCCTCCGTCTAGTAGATGGATCAATCCATGATTATTCGACACCGATGCGAAAATCAAAAAAATTCCCTTGTTCAACATTTATCCAACGACTTTGCGCATCGAGAATTATATAGTTGATTTACGAGAAAAAAGAGACAGATATTTTCAATCTCCCCTTCGTATGAATTTATAATATTATTCAACAATAAATAGTTAAAATCAAAATTAGAAAATATTTAACAAAATAGTAGGCTATGATTTTATAATCGGATGTATCCTCAGTTCTTATCAGCTTTTGTAATTCGTGTGGGGTATCTATCACGTGGATGTGAAAATTTTCATGGCACATTGCTCTTTACGAAGGGTTTTTATCCACCTTGGAATTTCTTTTGGCATTGCAATTCCACGTGGGAACATCGAATTCACTCTAAATGATATGGTTTTCCACCTTTGCCGACTCTAACAATGCACATAAATATGAATGTGTAGATGAAATCAATATGTAATCCTTGGTATTTTTAGATTTCAAAACGTATATGACAGTTTTTGATAGAAATATTACTAAACAAGCTTGACTAATTGTAAACCTTGATGACTTAAAAAAATTAAAGAAAAGTTGAGCTTGAATAGAATATATAAATTTATAAAATACATGTTATTCATATGAATAATCATTGAGGGGATCAATTATCAATGATTGGTTATGCATCACCTATTTTTTTTACTTACCCCTCCATTTATTTAAGCTTTGAACTGCAAAAATTAGGGGTTCATTTTCATTTTTGTATTTGATTTGAGCGGTTACTGTGGGGAAAATTTGATGATTCAATGACATATTACCCTACAATGTCATCGGTATTTCTCTTTTTAATTTTCCATCTAAATATTGTGGGCTCACAATTACATATTCACTATTCAGATGATTCCCTCACACTATGGACAAGAGATCCTAATCATTATGTGATGGTAAGATTTCCCATAGCCATAACCAAGGAATTTTCCCCAAATCCTTTAGCTTTAATGGGTGTTTTTCTATGCTCCACGAGGAACCACTCAAAAATATTTTATATCCCAAGTCTAAGAATGCCATCCCCATGAGAAGACAAAAATGCAACCTAATCTCCTCAAAAGGAATAAGTCTGCTTACGAGACAACTCCTGTGTTAAATTTGGAAACACCTCCAGTTTTAAGAAAAAAACGTTGAGTTATTGGTTAACGTGACTGATTTGTAGAGCATTGGATCCCTACGTGTGTTAATTACTATGGATAGAATAGTTTTGGATGTGCTTGCAACAACTATTGCATTTCCTATGGAATAAAACAATTGATCAACATGAGGAATCAAATTTCAATGTGTTGGGAGTTTCATGAAAATTAAAACATACGACTACAAAGTGACTGCAAAGAGGGACTATAAAGTGGCGATAATATACCTGTCATTCATATGAATGATTGCTAGAGGGGATCAATTATCAATTATTGGTTATGCATCACCTATTTTCCTATAATTACTCCTACATTTTCTCGAGATTTGAACTAAAAATATAGCATTTCGTTTACATTTTTTATTTGATTTGAGATGTTATTGTGGGGAAGATTGTATTATCCAATCCCATATTACCCTATAGTGTCATTTGGTATTTCTCTTTTTATTTTTCCATATAAATTTTGAGGGCTCACAATTACATATTTGCAGATTGAGATGATTCCCTCACACTATGGATAGAAGATCCAACTCATTATGTAATGGTAAAATTTGCCATAGCCACAACTAGGAATTTTCCCCAAATCATCTGGCTTTAATGGGCGGTTTTCTCTACTCCACAGGGAACCACTCAAAAAGATTTTAGATCCCAAGTCTAAGAAGGCCATCCCCACGAGAAGACCGAAAATGCAACTTGATCTCCTCAAAAGGAAGAAGTCTTCTTACAAGACAACTCTTGTGTTAAATTTTAAATGCCTCCATTTTTAAGAAAAAGAAGTGGTGAATTACCGGTTAACATGACTATTTTACGAGAGAATTGGATCCCTGTGTGTGTTAATTTCAAAGGATGGAATAGTTTTGGATGTGCTTACAACAACCCTTGCATTGCCAATGGAATAAAAGAAGTGATCAACATGAGGAATCAAATTTTCGGTGTGCTGGGAGTTTCATGGGAAGATTAACATAGGTGACTACAAAGTGACTACAAAGAGGAACTATAAAGTGGCGATAACGGGTAATATAAATAACAGATAATAATCGATGATTGTTTGTACATCACCTATTTCTCCACACTGGTTGATTTTATAACTATAAATGGATAATACAAAGTGAACTTCACGTGGAACAAAGATAACAAATAATTATTGCTAATTGTTTACACATTGCCTACTTTTTTGCACCTACTCGAGATTAGAACTATAAAAGGGGACTACCAAGTGCACCGATAAATAAGCATTTTGGTTGGGTTTCCACTGTGGAACCTATTGCATTTTCCCATATTTTATGTTTGCAAGGTTTTAAGTACAAATTACACTCACATGAATAATGTGAACTCGATTATCAATGATTGTTTACACATGATTTGTTTCTCTCACTTAATTGAACTTAGAATTGTAAAGGGGAGATACAAATTTCTCTAGGAAACAAACATTAAAGTTGGCTTTGGAACATGGAATCTATTGAATTTTATCCATTATTTATTTTGGCACATTTAAGCCTACCACTCATGTGAATAAGGTGAGCAAGATCAAGTCAATAAATTTTAATTCAAAGAACATATATTATTTTGGTGTTACAATTTTAACCGTGGAAAAGGTGTAGTACATGTATGGATTTAATTCTCACTTTTGGTCACCTTTTTATATTTACAAATTTATTTTGATGTGATGTCTTCAAATTTTCTAACATATCCAACACTATACATTCAAAAACCTTGACGACATACAAAATAAAATAAATAATATTTAAATCTCGACTAGAAGATAAAATCTACCTATCACTCATATGACGAAGCGCTAGAGGGGCTCAATTATCAATGATTGTTTACGCATAACCTATTTTACTATAGTTACACCTTCATTTATTCAATCTTATAGCTAAATAATGGGCCTACAAAATGATACATGAAGAAAGCAATTAGGCTAGGTTTTAACGTGGAACCTCTTGAATTTTCCCTTTTTGTATTTTGGCCACTTCAAACTCAAATTGCACTCATGTGAATAATGGATTATTAGTCTACAACATTCACTTGCCATACATGTATGGCCAACCAATGAAGGAACTCAATTTTAAATGATTGTTCACACATTGTCTATTCTATTACAATTACTCCATATTTAAATTCAAGAATGAGAGATACAAATTTCTTTAAGAAACAAAAATTTCAGTTGGTTTGGATTACCCCATTTTCTGATTTGTCCCCTTTACACACAACTTTCACTCACATGATTAATGTGAGAAATATAGAGATCACACATTGGAACACAATGCACTTCTTCTCCCTAAAACCCCTTCTTTATTGTGCTTCATCGTTGTAACACCCAAAAAACACACACAAATACAATGCTGAAAAACTCGGATATTTTTTTTTAATTTTCTTGGAGTTTACACGTCAACATAGGTGACCAGAAAGGGCTACGACCAACTCTCAATGAGCTTGACACCACGCTAATCACATAGGCAACCAAGAAACATATAACACTCAACATGAACAATCCAATTTTCCCTTTGACAAGGCACAATGAAAAATTCCAACCACAATACATAGTTACAGTTAAGGACATCCCACGGTGAAAATATTTTAAGGTTATGTATTTACAGAAACATCTTTGAAACTTGACTTTACGATCTAGAAGATTCATGTTTTGATTTGCACAATTCTTTTTACAAAGGTGAACTTCTTTCTTTTATCATATTGACTAATTAGCTTAAGACCAATTTTTTTTTTCTAAAATAAAATCATCAATTATATGTCAAAACTTTCTTACTTCATTTGATTAAAATAACATTTTCCAATTCTCACAAGGTTATATAAACATACCCAAGCTACTGAATCTTGTTTCCTACCTCCATGTACAAGGTGATGATCGTGAGCTCTAGTTGTGAGAAAAGTGTCGTTTTAGTTTCGAACTATAACCTCCTCGTGCAAAGGTCAAATGTTTAACAACAAAACAAGAGAAGAATACAAAGAACTTAGGAAAAAGTTAGAGGCAAAAGATCGGATTGAATTCGTCTTTAAGATTTCATTAGTTATTAACTAGGATTTGATTGGGCTAGGAATTTATCCAGAATGATTAAAGATTTCACTTAGGCTTCTCTTGATGAGATTGAAAAAATATACAAATTACGTTTTCAATGGGTGAGATAGATTGAAAGGTTGCTAATCAGTCTCCTCCTACTTATTATGACCATAATATCTTCCAAAATCTAATCATTGATTTCATCTTAAGATCGTTTTAGAATTCACCATAAAAGGATAATGTTCATTAGTTTAGCTAGGGGTAGCAAGGTATATAATTTTTTTTTTACAAAAGATAGTTTCCTCTTTGATCACTTAAGGACTCAAATGTTATCAAGTAGATCACAACTACATTAATTTATATATATATATATATATATATATATATATATATATATATATATATACATACATATACATACATACATACATACATACATACATACATACATACATACATACATACGTACATACATTTTTTCCTACCATATTATTATGCTTAAAATTGCATTGTTACTATGTCCTAGAAGGGTTTACAACACAACATTTAACCCAAGAGAAAAGTTTACCATTTCTCTCTTGTGAAAACTATACATGGTTACATCAATTCTTTTCAACACGATGCACAACCCAAAGGGACAACACAATTCTATGGAACCATGACTAGGGAACAAGAGAGTAACAACATTGGCCCGACAACATTACTAATCTTATAATTTCTATAATACATTTAAATCACTCATGACAATGTGGTAATCAAATCTTATATTTTTCCACAATAGAAAAACAATTCGAGGTTTCAATAATTATGACAACAATACTCCACAATACATTATACTATGGCACTATCCCTTCTTGTAAAGTTTCCATGGGACCCCTTTCCAGAGTTTTACAACATAAAAAGCATTCGTATAAGGAACTTCATAAGCAACACTGATGCTATTTTATAAAATTCTTTCCCTCATCTACTTGCAAAATCCATCTGCACAAGTATTAACTTGAGTCAGTTCATGAGAACTGAGCATGATAAAGACTACACATTGGAATAAAATGCTACCATTAAAAATATCATTAAAAGAACCTTTTATTTAATGAAAGGGTGCCAAATTCTAAATACTAACAACACCATTAGACATGCTAGAAACTATACCATGTAAAAATTAGGAAGGAAGCCATAAGAAATTGACAAGTGTAGTGCCCACATTTTCTAGCCTCAGTTATCTGCTAACTTCTTAACCAATAGTTATGATTTAATAAGGATCTCAACATATTTTGGACATGTATGGTGATTCAGGTGCGTAGCGTCAATTTATCATTGATTAGCATTATGACATATTTCATTTGATGTTGTTGATACCGACATATTGTGATGTTATTTGGACCAAAATTTTATATATGTTGGATACCTAGTTAGTTGCATGTCTTAATGTTATAGATTATTCGTTTATCAATGAGTACATATGATAGCTTGGATGTACACCCTTTATATTTATCTCTATGGCTAATTCATGGTGAATTGAGTGAAATGGTGCATGTTTATCAGTTATGTTTCCATATTGATGTTGTGATAGCATAGAATTCATGTTTGGACTAATTTGTTTATTGAGTAGATGGTTTATACTAGTATTGGGTAGATGTGTTTAATGTGTGCATTGAGTGTGCAGGTGACAGGTCACAAGAGAACGTGGGTTTTAGGGTGGCTACATGAATTGTGCACAAGCGGCCCATGGGGCTAAGCCATAACCATGTTAGTTGTACGAGGCCTTAGTATTAGATTAATTATTTTGGGCACCATGAGTGACCCTCATTTGTGATGTAATATGTCATGTAAAATTAATCTTGTTTAGAATGTTTTATTTTGTTAAGTAAACTTGGTTTGGGGACCTAACGACCCCAATTTCATTAAGTGTTACATTTAGGTAAGTGTGTGTTAATTATAGGGGATTAGGGTCACATGTGCACCCTTGAGTGGCCCCCACATCCTCTACACTTGTGCCCAAAAGTTCCAAACCTGAAATTTGGCTAATTATGGCATTTCATGTGACCTCTTTTTAGCTTTGGGAGTCACTTAGCATGAATTTAGGTCCTTGGAACCTACATATTTGGTAGGGGGATTAAGTCCAAGGTAAAAAGGTTTTCCCTCCCATTTTTCCTCTTTCTTGTCCCCATCTTTGTTGGAATGGTTGTGTTGTGAGAATTTTTATAAGTTTGTCCAGTTCTTTTTGAGTGATTTGGGGAGAAGGGTATTTTAATTTGAATTTATGTTTTCTTTAATTTTGGGGAATATTTCACTTGGAAGGAAGAGAGGGGTGACACATGTCACCCCTCATTGGTGGTGAAATTTGTTGGCTTCTCTTCAAATTCTCCCTCATGGGGGAGAAAAGGAACTATTTTTGGGAGTATTTTCTTGGTGCTTGAAGATTTTGGAGCTATAATTGCTTGAGAAAGAAAGTTGGAAAATCTTAGAGTGTTGGAGAGCTCTTGGAGGTAGGCTCTTTGAGCTAATTTTATGCATCATGTTATTGTTAAATCTTATCTTGTTTATAGTTGGAAGGTATGTTCGGTTGCTTATATGGTTTACTAATTAAGTTTGTTGTTGTATTTAGTTTTTCTCCATCCATCATATGGCTTGATGGATGTTGGAGTTCTATGGGGGAAGAGAGAGATATTTTCCCTCTCAAACCTCATGGCTTGATGGGCAAGCCATGTAGGTTCCTTTTACTCCCCTCATATGGTTTGAGGTGGGAAATGTTGTTCATATGGTTTGAATACCCTTCCCCATTCTGGGAGAGGAAACCCAATGGGTTTGACAATCTTCCAAAGAAGGATTTTGGTGAATGGGTGGAGCAATAAGGAGGGCTATGATGTATCGGAGAAATAAGGAGGTTGTGAATAAATTGTTGTGTGCATCATATGATTGGACCACACCTTTGGCACCACAGATATCTCATCTTCTCCTCCCCATTTTGGAGGATGAATATGGTTTTCTCCTCCCTTCCTTATTTGCAACATTTTGTGTTTTTCTTTGTGTATGGAATTGTCTTGTATGTGAATATCATGTTGTTATGTGTCATTACATCTTATGCAAAAAATTGTGTAAGCTAGCTCTCTCTCTCCCATGGGCTTGGGGGAGGCTAGCATGTCTTCCAACCTTGGAAAGGAATGTAATGATGCATAAAGGTTGGGTGGTTAAACAAGATTTTTCTCCTTGTGTTGGTTCTTTGAAAGACACTCAAAGTTGGATCTCAAGTTGGAAGTTGGTTGGAGTTCTTGATATATTGGCTACTAATTTTGTCTCCAAATCATGTGAACATAACTCTTATTGTAACTTTAAGGATATGGCTATGTGGGAGCTTTCATTGTCTTGTGAAATCCTCTTTTGTATTGGGGGTTACTTGTAAACTTGAGTCAAAAAAGTTGTGCAACCTTCCTTTCAATCTTGAAGTGAAGTCTTTTAATGATTCCATTGTATATCTTAATTATTGGAAAAACATGTTGTAGTTGAGAGTTAAAGCCCTTGGAAAAGAAAGCTTGTAATATAGATGAATCATTTAATATGAAATTGATTTGAAACCCATTTTGAAAAGAAATTAGGTGTTAATGCGTAATCACAGCACCCCTGAATGTTTGCAACTCGATGGGTTGAAACTATCAGTGTGATTGTATAACATGGAGATTTTCCCAAAGTGTGGGACTTTGCAATCGGGAAAGCTCTCCGGATGAAGGTCAGTTCCTATTCCTCTGTTCAGGTGCACACATACAAATTATAGAGGATCTACTCTAAAATATACTCTAACTTTCCAAGGAGACAGGGTTGAGAAGATGCATGAAAATAAACCTAACTAACATAGGTGATGCACCAAAGGAATTTTGAACAACTACTTTGCAATTAAACACAAACCATTAAAATAAATACAATCACTATGCAAAGTTAACCAAACTTTAATGAGAGATCAGGATGATGCAATGAACATAAGAGAGGGTTGAAATCATCCACAGACTTATCTTATTGCTCCAAAATTGATACAAAGTGCATTACACTAGCCAAAAGGAAAAAATTCCATTACAACTTGAATGGGAGGTTTGAAAACTCCATAAATTCACTTGCAGACCAGGGAAGAAGGGAGGGTGATGTTGATCAGAGAATAATTATTAAAGATCACACAAGAGGTCCACGTGGGAGAGAACGTCAGGATCAAGGGTGCGGAGGGTAAGAAAGAATCTTTGCGTGGAAGGACAAGTTTAGCATTCAAGACTTAGCTGATTTCAAGCATGAAGACCTATTCTTAGCAGATGACGTGTGGAACACACCAACAAAGTAGAGACATGCGTGCCACACATAGTCTATCTTTAGAGGACCAGATAAAATCATTTTCATTGAGACGAGCTAAGAATAGGATTGAAACTTCAATTAACTACAAGAGATCTATAGATAGCACACTTGCATGTGTGGCTACTTTGTAAACAATGCTTACCTATTAATAACATACAACCTATTTCTAGAATAGATAAGCGGTGAAGGAAAGTCCCCACCCTATATATATGATGTGAATCACATAGATATATACACAGAGGAGAGATAGATAGAAAGAGGAGATATACGAGAGATACATACACACATTGGTATAAATTGACATTATTGTAAGGAGCTTCTATGGTTATTAATAAATGGAAGATAGTAGCTGAATTTAAGTGTCTTTATTATGTGTAATCAAGTAGTGCATGTTCTTAATTCAATCATGATTACTGTTTAAAGATTTTTCTTTCATATATCTGAATATAGAATACATGGTAGAATGATGGATTAGTTATGGATATATTTGTTTCTTTCTTCATCATGCTAACATCCTGCTACAACAACCCTAAAGAGGGACCTGGTACCTTTACGCACTTCGGGTGAGTGCTCAGCCTAGGCTGAGTGATGTGCCAACATGACTAGGGTGTTATCTAGTAAATTCTAGGTTGCATCATTGGTTCCATTGCCAGGACCTCTTTTTCAGTTGTTTTCAAGATGTTTCATGATGAAGACATACCGGTTAACTCTAGAAAGTATTGAGGATTGGATATGTGATATGGAGGAATATTATGCATAACGGTTTAGCAAAGTGGATTTGAGTTTAACGCACACACTTGGGTAGAATAGAATCTGTATGACAACTTATATGAGATATTTTTGCCATCTTTCCAGTAGAATTATACGAGTGGCTGATTGCTTACGCATCTAAGTGGAATTGGAGGTATCACACACTTATCTGGACATAGGAATAATTTCAGGCCCTTTATGATGCTGATTTGATCTGGACTCACACTGTGGATACATGGTTTCATGGTGTTTTAAATAGTTATATTCTGGAATATTCAATTTCAACGTATTCTTTCCGGAGGTAGCTGAATTCCAATTTTTACGGTATCCTAGAGGAACATATCTAGAAGGCATTCCACTGGCAATCAAGATCTTGATGGTAACTTTGAACCTGGAGAGTAAACTGATGGCTAACTAAAACTCACCATGCGTGAGGGTAGGAACAGGTTCGGTGAGTGATGGCAGACCTAGTGGCAGAGAGGCAGAGAGAGGAGAGGCAACTTAAGTATGACAAGGCACGTGAGAGGGAAATAAAGAGGTAGAGTTCCGTTGCACAAAGTATGGTGTTAAGGAGAGAGACGATCATTAAGGATTTGAAGCTCACATAGAAGATGTGGAGTGGAGCATTAGAACTCCCCCATCTTGGAAAGCATGATAGAGAACCTGTTAGTGTAAATTCACAACACCCTCAAAATGATCTATGAATTGGATTTTCTAAGGCAATGTCATTTGGTGTGAATGCACAAAATTGAGCTTTCCCAAAGTGTGGGACCTTTACAAATGGGGAAATATCTCCAGAGAAGGCTAGTTCCTCTACTCCTCTGATTAGATGTATGCATGAAATTTGTAGAGGTTTAACTCAACATTCTACTCTAATTCTGCCAAGGAGACAAGGATAGAAAGAAAAGAAGATAAAACTAAACTTACAAGGTGATACACCAAAGGAGTGGTGAACATATATTTATGTAAATTGACAAAAATTATAAAAATGCAACACAAATCATGCACAAATTCCTAAACTTGTAATGAAGGATCAGGATATAACAAACAACACAAGAAAGGATTGAAAATTCATTCACACAGATCTTGCATTGTCATTTCTATTTTTAAATACAAAGTGCATTACAACAAAAAGGAGGTTAAAAACATGTTGTGGTCCTCAAAAAGTTATGATATTCTACAAATTCACTTTCCGGGGTGAAGGAAGGAGCCTTAGAACATAAAAACGTCCAACCCTTTACCAAAGAGCCAAATCGGCTTTTAACGATAAAAAACCAAGTTCAGGAAGTAGAAACGTGGGAAAGTTGAAATGAATGATTTAACCACCAACCAGATCCATCAAAATAGCATGGGTACCCTTAAAATTTCATTCCCAAGATTTTCGACCATGCTGAAGAAGAATGGAAGCCATACTGCATTAAAAATGGTGGTTGAATGTCGGTTCTGCTCTTTTCCCATACCAAAGGTGTTTTCTCAATTTTCTCCCACAAAACTTAACCAAAAATAAAAATTGAAGTCTCCATTGTGTAGATAATTTTAACATCTTTCCATTGATACCAAAAACGTGAAAAACCAAGCTCTGGTTCGAAAGATATGGCCCTCTGAAGATTTAGGGAAAAACTGGGGTAAGGATCGGGTCGGCGGGCCGAAACCTAATTTTTTTCCCTTTTTGAATTTGGATAAAATTCCCCAAAAATCTCCATGCCCCACCGCTCCGCTTCCATGTGGTGCTTTCCCATTCTCTAATAGAAATGTGGGCCCAAACTCGCCTTTTCTCCCTTGATTTTTTATTGGGAAAAAATTCCCAAATTTTCCCCGTGCTCCACTCTCCCGCCGACACATATCGGCCTCTCATTACTTGATGGGGACACACCTCAATTTTTTTTCTTGCACCCCCAAATATTTTGGAAAAAATCTCCATTTCCTTTCACCCCCGACTCCTGCCGCTGACAGGACACGTGGCACCTCCTCGTTAGGTGCGGGCCTCAAGCCATTTCTTTAACTTCGTGGGCCCGTGGGAAAATTTTTTCCTTTGCACCCCGCCCACTCTTTGGTGATTTTTCCAACTTACCTCCACTGACCCACCATTCTACCCTACCATGTGGCACATTCTATTGGTTGTGGGCCTTCCCAGGAAAATTTCCCTCAAAAACTCCGCCGAGCCATAACTTGCAAAATACAAGGAGTTAGAAGGAAAATTTTACCTTTCTGGAAAGGTGAGAAAATTCTCTATCTGATGAAGCCATTTCTAGATAATTTTGAGTGCCTAAAAAGTGGAAAAATTTGACTGAGGCACAAAAGAAGGAAGGATGAAGGAAAGTTAGCCAAAATAAGCAGGGCTTATTTTGGATAACAATTTTGGCGACTCAGAGGGATCATCTGCCTGCTGGATGAAGTGACCAGCTTCTGAAGCAATCCATTGGGCAATGGAGTCATCAACTTAACTGCTTGGTACTCTCAACTCATTAGAAAATTTCTAGAAAGAATATTGTGAGAGTAGAACATTACTTGATCTAGAACATGGCCTGCAAAGATGCATCCTTGGGACAAAAAGCTTGTGCCAAAGCACTTAGGGAAATGTAAAACTAAGCTACAACAAAACAATGTGCAAAAGCACTTGGAGGAATGAAAATATAAGCTAATATGTACAAGGTGAGGAGTTTCCCTTCTAGTAGCAATGCTTTAGATGGATTCCATTAACTGGAATCTACAGTTCTTCACCATCCAATGTAGACAATTGGAAGGCATTGTTGTTCTTACATTTTGTGACCATGTAGGGGCCACTCCAAATGGCATCAAACTTTGAATGCCTTCCTGGATTTTCTTGGTCTGCATCCCATTTCAACACTAAATCTCCAACTTGGAAGGTTCTAGCCTTAGCTTTCCTATCAAAGGTTCTCTTGATCAAGGCTTGGTCCTTCTCCATTGTTTGGGCTGCATGCTCTCTAATTTCTTAGAGTTCCATCAATTCTGCATATCTAACCTCCATGGGTTCAAACTCCAACAATTCCAATTGCTTCATGAGTTCCAACGTTGGTAACTCAAGTGACATAGGAAAGATTGCCTCTCTTCCATAAACAAGTCTGAATGGAGAGTTACCAATGGATCTCTTGGGAGTTATCCTATCAGCCCATAAGGCTGATTTAAGTTTAGTGTGCCAAGTCCTCTAATTTTCATCAAGAGTCCTCTTGATGATATTTAATAGATTCTTGTTGGTAGACTCAGCTTGGCCATTACCCTGAGGGTAATAATTTGATGAAGTGCTTAGATAGATCCCATTTTTAACAGCCCATTCAATTACCTTTGATCATATGAATGCCAATGCATTATCTGATATTATAGTGGCAGGTATACCAAATCTAGTTACTATCCCCTCATAGAAGTCTAGAATGCTAGATTCATTTTCCTCTTTGAGTGCCACCGCCTCAGTCCATTTGGTGAAGTAGTTTGTTGCTATTAGAATCCACTTGTGTCCTTGGCTTGATTTTGGGTTAATGAATCCAATGAAGTCCAAACCCCATTGCATGAATGGATGGTCAACTGAAATTGGGTGCAATGGAAGGGCTGCTAATATTTCCTTGCCTGTGAAGAATGCACAATTTTTGCACCTCTTGATCCACACATAACAATCACTAAACACCTTGGGCCAATAATAGCCAGCCTTCATAATCTTGAGGGTTGTCACTCTTGGAGAAAAATGACCCCTAACTGATCCACCATGGAACTCTTCTAACATTCTCTTAATTTTATTTGTCCCAATGCATCTCAGCAACACTCCATTGATATCCCTTTTGAACAAGACACCATCAACAAGTGCATATGGAATAGCCTGCAATCTGAAGTGTCTTCTCTTGGTTTTTTTCATCTTTGGAGGGCATAGGCTTGTTTGTAAGAAGTGCATTATGTCTTGGGTCCAGCAAGGAGTGAGCATACCACCATTCTCTTCTTGAACACCTCTTTGTTCTTGGTTGTCTTGCAACGCCAAAACAACATCCTTCCCATTGCTTACTTCCATTGATTTTCTCAAGACCATCTGCTCACACAATCCCTTTCCTAGACCAGCTTGGTGACTTTGATCTCAATGTCATACTCCATGACACAAGTAATCCACCCTGCACATTTTTCATTTAGGTCTTTTTTGAGGAGGAAGTCATTAACTCCCACATGAGAAACCAGCAGTTGAACCTTGTTGTTTGAAACTAGATGCTTAAATTTCTTCAAGCTCCTAATCACTACAAGAAAATGCTTCTCAATGAAGGAATACCTCACCTCATAGTCCTATAAGATTTGGCTAAAGAAGGTAATTTGCTTTCGCATTTTCTTTGTTCTGTTGTACTAAAATTACAGAAATTGTATCATCACCGAAAAATGCATAAAGGATAAAATCTTTAGAGAAATCTGGGTTAATGAGAGTTGGATCTTGTGAGATAACCTCTTTGATTGCCTCAAAACTTTCCTTACCTTCAGCTATCCATTTGAAAGCCATAATTTTCTTCAACATCATAGTTATTAGCTTAACAAGGGCTGTAAAGTCTGGAACAAACCTTCGAACAAAATTGATTCTTCCCAAGAAACTTTGAAGGGCCTTGTGAATTGGTAATGGTAGTAATTTTATTGCTTTAACCCGCTTTGGATCAATTGCTAATCCCTCTTTGGAAACAATGTGGCCTAGGAGCTTTCCTTCATGAGCTAGGAAAATACATTTTTTGGGATTCAAGGATACCCCAAATCTTCTACATCTTTGGAACACTTGTCTCAAATGAAAGAGATGATCTGCTGCAATTTTAGAAAATACAAGTAATATCATCTAGGTATATCAGCACTATTTTGTTGATCAATCCCTTGAATGCCATATCCATTTCCTTTGGAAGGTAGCTCGGCGTTAGACAACCCAAATGGAATTTTCCTATATGCATAGGTTCCCCATTTGGTGGTGAAGGTTGTTTTGAACTAATCATCCTCCTTTACCATGATCTGATTATACCTTGAATAACCATCTAGCAATGAAAACCTCTCAGAGCCAACAACAACTTGCAAAATCTGCTCCATAGAAGGAAGTGGGTAATGATCCTTGAGGGATGCTCTATTCAAATCTCTAAAGTCTACACACAATCTGATTTCTCCACTCTTCTTTCTAACTGGAACCAAGTTTGCAACCCAACTTGAATGCTTGATGGGAAATATGATACTTGCCTCTATTAACTTATTCAATTCCTTCTTCATGAGAGGCTCCATGTGTGGATTGACCGGTCTTTGTTTTTTCCTGATGGGTTTAGCACTTGGATCTAATTCAATTGTGTGTTGAGCTAGCTTGGGATTGAAACCTCTCAAGTCTTCATATCTCTAAGAAAATACATCTAGGAACTCTTGGCAAAGTTGCATGAACTCATACCTTTCTTGCTTGGTTGCCACTTTACCAATTTGAAGTGATTTGCCTTCTCCTACCGAGATGGGCATTGAATCTTCTCCCTTGACTTGGATGTTTTCTTTCTCCTTCCTAAATTGATCATTAGGATTAAAGATGGACTCCAAAGTGACAAGTCCTTTTGGTAGTTTGTTGGTTCTCAGCTGTACCACTTGATCACCATACTGTTGTTCTAACTTTTCCTAATTTTTGGCTGAGAACTCAGCTTCTTCTTGTAAGAAATTGATGATTTGTTGGTCACTTTCAAACACTTGCCAACTTACATTATTGTCTAGCATTGATGGCCTTATAATCACATGAATGTTTGGCTACACTTTATCTTCCTTAATACTTTCCACAACATCAAAGGCTACTCCAACTGCTACAAGCCTATCAAGCAGCTTGGTTTTCTTTCCTAGGGATGGAGTTGATGCCAAAGCCTTCAAAATACTCAATGAGGTCCCACACCCTATTCTTATAACTCTTGAGCAGGTCATTTTTGGCAGCATGTTGTCCTTTAACTTGATTAACAATCAGCTCACTATCACCAAATACTTGTAAGTTCTTGATGCTTCTCTTCCTTGACCAATGCAACCCATGTATCAAGGCTTCATATTCAACAGTGTTGTTAGAACATGCAAACTAAAATCTAAAGGCTGAATAATACTTAATTCCTTGAGGTGAAACAAGCATAGCTTCCCCTCCTACACCTTGTCTACTTCTTGATCCATCAAAGAACAACTTCCATACCTCATTGTCATCTTTATGGTCTGGCTTGGTGATGTTAGGAATAGGCTGATTTTATTCATGTATATAATAAACTCCTAGTTTAGATTCCTCTATTTCCTTATAGGAATCAAAAGCATGTACCTTGCTTGCCCATTCATCAAGAGTCAAATCTAGAATGCTTCCAACTTTGGTGTCAACTTCATGTGTGCTTGGATAATCC
This sequence comes from Taxus wallichiana var. yunnanensis, assembly GCA_018340775.1. Classification (NCBI taxonomy): domain Eukaryota; kingdom Viridiplantae; phylum Streptophyta; class Pinopsida; order Cupressales; family Taxaceae; genus Taxus; species Taxus wallichiana. Next base: position 600,465,209 of record CM031239.1, on the reverse strand, counting down.
TCTTGATCAAATGCTGAATAGTTGGCATTGATTGGGCTTGGAGTATGAGGCTTAATGTGAAAGTTTGCAATAGGTTCAGACCTGATTGTGTCCTTGGCTCCATATCTTGTCCGGAACAACATGTGTGACCAATCAGTAGATAAATAGCCTCCAATCTATTTGTGAAATCCCTTGACAAACATAGGAAAAAAGTGGTGGTAAATCTATCACTGACACATCTTGCAAAACAGTGACATTGGGACATGCATGCAAAGTGAGGCTCAAATATTTAATTACCCCAAATGTTGTTACTTTTTTCCCATCCAGTTGCACCACCCCCTTGGATATGACTTCATATTGGAGGCCCAGCTGATCAGCTATTTTCTTGGGCATCACAGAAATCCTTGCCCCAAAATCAATCATACAATTGTGTACTAGTTTATCCCCAATTATCAATGAAACATAGAATGGAGGGGGCTTCAAAATTTACCTTGTTGTCCTCCAAGCTTTCCCTTAGGCTGAGTAGCATTTGTGAGTACCTTCTCTTACATATGAGCTTACTAATTTGAAGTTGACCAATTCTTCATGGCAGCTTGTAGTAGATCCCTTTGGCTTGGGATGGATAGTGATTCCCACATAGATATATTCATATTTGTCTTCTTCATTTGTTCAATGATGTTAAATGGGGATGAAACATCTCTTTTTGCCCCTTAGCCTTGCACATTATTTTCTTGTACATGGGCTGCAACAGCTGGCATTTGAGCTGGTCTAGAAGGTGGCTTGGGCTGTCCTTGCACATTTGGAACTACATTTTGCTTGCCAACACTTTGTGGAGTGATGGAAGGTTGTGGATCACCTAGAGCTAATGACTTCCCTTCACCAATATTCCTCTTCTTTGACCATGTGTTAGCTGCTACATTCTGAGAAATTGTTTGATTCATACCACAAAAATCTTCAGCTTGCCAATTCACAAGTGTAGTCTCATTTGGAGTTGTATTTTGCTGAGATGTTCCTTGTTGTTGGTTTGTTTCTTGACTCACCTCACTCTCTACGCCAATTGCTGTCACCATCAAATCTTGGTTCAAAGCACCATTGAAGCACATAGACTGGTTGTGAGGTTCATTACATGGGAAACACCAATCATACTCTTGAGCTATATTATTTTGCACTGGCACTAAGGCTTTAGAGGTAGATGCAACATTGGGGTTATAGGGTAGAAATGGTCTGTTGGCAGGAGGCCTTACTTGATTTTGATTTGTAGTTGGATTGGGTGGCCTATTAGGCTAATTTTGAGAATGATAAGAAGGTCTAAAACTTTGGGCTTACTGCCTCTTGAGTGTAACCAATGTTGGTCCGAAAATCGGGTAAAAGATCTATGGATAGATGAGCCAAAAGTGTGTAGGGCATAGCCCCTCTTTGAGACAAAAAAATGAAACTAGTTTATTGCTATTCTACCAGCAGGAATCATGCAAGTCCTACTGGTGATTCTCGCCTTCGGGGTTTGGGATTTCATCCCAATTGGGGTATTTTTGATTTGTGAAAAGAAGGGAATGAAGCGGGAGAGGAGATAGGATAGATCTGAAGGGAGAAAAGAAATGAATTCCAAAGCAGAAAGGTCAGAGGGTTTATGTTTTGGGCTGGTAGTAAATAGAGCCAAACCTACTTGCATAAACGAACAAAGCAATACTGATGAAAAAATGACAAAAAGTAGAAATAGATCCAACAGAATAAACACATAGATCTGACATAAGAAAGATCGATGCCTATAACACATATATTCAGCACAAATTATTAACATTTGTATTAATGTTTTCTTCTGTTACAAAAGTACAAAGCCTTTTCTTCTCACTTCTATTTTTCATCTAAAAAGTGTCCACCCCCTTAATACAACAAGTATTCAAGTATATATAGAAGGAGAAGAAGAGAGAAGGCAAAAAGAAACCAACTAATTACAAAATATTTACAAAATATCTAAAAGTCAACTATTGACTTTGGGCAACTTGGTGGATGACAACATCCCATGGTGCAACATGGATGATGTCATCATTTGTGTCAACATACTTTTAAATATTACAAAAAGAAAGCCAAGAAGAGGAAGGCTATTCGTCATCATCCCGTGGCTGGAAGGGAGTGTCTTGCTTCTTCTCAGGAGAGGCAATGTGGAATTGGGTGAGATACTCCATGAATTTTCTAATCATCGGTTGGAGTTGATCCCAGAAAGACCATTGCTATGATCGCGATGACTTCACAAATCTCCCATTCATCTCTCGAGTTTTTATGGGAGTTTTAAGTATTCATTACCTTCCTCCATCGGGTATCCCACAAAGTCGTGGCAGGCCAGAAGGTTGTTGATGGATTCTGCGTCAAAAGTAGCTTCTGACCCTAACCCTTGCGAGATGATCTCTTTGAAGAGCCGGATGGTATCGTCTACCTTCCTCAGTGTGTAATCTACACTGAGTAACCCTAAAGACATCCTCAAGATGATTTGTTCCATTTGATGCATGGCCTCCAGAGCTTCCTCCTTGACTTTATCGATCTTCTCCAAGATGAACTCCATTTGATCGACCCGATAATCCAAAGCAGCAAGGACTTTGTTGGGTGTCCGTGGGTGATCAAAGACATTGAATTTTACTAAGTCATCGACTGGGAAGTCGAGCATATTTTGGAAAGTCTCGTGTTGTAACCTGGCATGGTCCAACTCTTTGGAGATAGGCCCTGCAATCACCTGGAGTTCCTTGTTCGCCTGACCAATATTCTGATATAGCTCGGTGAACTTGATGATTACTTCCTCACTATCTTTGAGGATTTGGTCTCTCCAGTGCATAATCGCCATGCCTTGTTTTCCAATTTTGGCGTATTCGTTTATCTTCTCCTGGCTAAGGGCCTCAAGATTTTTAGTGGTAGCTATAGGAGGTGTACTGCCCATTTTCTGTAAGGCTTGGAGAAGATGTTTATTTTTCTCTTTTAGTATCCTCTTCTCTTCCTTTGATTCCTCGAGCTTCTTGTAAAGGCTATCTACTACGAGATAGTGCCTCTCCGTGAAGGCTCTTGGTGGACGTTCCCATTGTGACCTACGTCACTATATAATATGTAGGAGACAGATCCTTTTTATCCTTTGTGGGATCGGGATACGCGATCTCCATTACTCTCTCACCTGAGGCACTTTGAGAGAAGCGAGTTATTGGTTTTGCTTTTGGCCCCTTTTGTTGGGATGATGGAGAAGTCCACAGTGCAATGGGGACTTTCCTCTTGTCTTTGGCTCGGGTGTTGGGAGATCCATGATGGAATTAAGGGAGTGGGACCGAGAGGAGAAGAGGGAATGGTGGCGGAGGAGGGAGAAGCTGCAAAGTGGATGATGGGAAATGCATTGAGACACTTGGTGGCGGTATTGAGAGAGAAGCCAAAAAGTGTTCACATGGGGGAGAAGACACTACGGGGAGAGGAAAACGCGGGGGTGGAAGGAATCTGAGAGATGAGAGAAGAAATGCTAGGGGACAGCTCGGTGAGGGAAGAGAAGATGGAGGAAGAAGAAGGGGGAACATTAGAAGATGGGGCAGAAGACACCACCAAAGGAATGGATGGTTGAGCGACATGAGGAGGGGAAGGAGGAGTGGGAGAAGGGACGGTGGGAACCTCAATGGTTACAGCAGTGGAAACATCCTGAGTGGGTGTGCCCATTGGAATGGTTACTACTTCTTTTTTAGATGATACCAAGCTTACTACCTATTCTTGTGCGGCGGAGGGAGGGATCTCAGGAGCTTCTTCTTGACTAGTGCTTGATTCCCCTTCCTTTCCTTTTCCTTTTCCCTTTGGAAAATGCTTCGGAATGGTAGGTGCATTACCTAAGGGAGACGTGGTGAAGTCTACCCCAAGGTAGATGAGACCATTAAACTTGCACCAATATTCTGTGCACTGTAAAGTGCCCTTTACCCTCTCCTCAATAGTCTGAGGTGCCTTTGCTCTGTCTATCTTAACAAGCGGATGCTTTTCCCCATCCGTATCTAGATATGCCTAATCAATTTGTTGATTGGTCGTTTGGAAACCTTTCGAGACAATGGCCATGCCATATTGAATAATTTCTACTAGGGCTAAGAAGGAGTGATCCTTTCTCCTGAGCTCGATCTCATGATAAAGATCAATGTAGATATCCTCGATCTGTCGGATGTGGATCGGATCGAGCTTTTCCTTTGGGAGGAAATTTCGTGGATCAAAGGTTGGCCTTGCTAGGAAATTGTGCTTCAGGTTGAGCAGCTCCAGTTCTGCAAACATTTCTGGGTCTTGGTGTGAGAAGTGCATGTGTACCTGCCCACCATGAGGGGGAATGGAGTTCTGCCCTTCTTTCTCTTTAGCCACTTCTCATGATATGTGATGAGTGTATCTGGACAGCCCAATAGGATTAACTTTGGCCCGTATATCTTGGCAACTTGGTGGGCTCCTCCAAGAAGTTGGCAGCTACGAGATAGGTAAAATTGGGGAATTGCATAAATAATTCCCCCACTTCTCTGCTGTAGTTACTATGCTCTTGGTCGTCCGATCGTGAGTCATATTGGGCCTCACAGGCGAGATGATGCCATAGAAGAAGGCATCTTTGATCTTTGCTGAATCGTGGGATGTTGTTCTCCGCCTCAACACTAGATAATATTCATATATTTTTACCGGGGCATACCCCGCATCAGCTCAGTATTTGGATAATTTCTCTCGAGGCAACAATATAGACTACATAGGAGTTAATGTAAAACCTCCCGTTGTTGTGAGTTGTTGGAGCTGCTCGAGAGATGGTGTCTTTGTTGATAATTTCTACCCACTCAAAATGTTGATCAGGCACGTTTTTGTTCATTGTCTCCAGATACCTAAGCATCCACTTATGGAAGTAATGGGTGTCAGGAAGCCCAAATACCCTACTCAGGAAGGTTATGGTGTCGCTCAGCTCCTCTGAAAAATCACTGCGGTGAATAACCTGCGGCCACCTGGTTATTACCTTCTTATTTTTCAGGTATACTTCATTCATCAACTACATGCATTTGTCCTCATTTTCATCCCATGCCTTTATGCAGTCTTCCTGACTTACGGCCACAAAGTGCCAGTGGTGGGGGATACCCAACATGATTTCAAAGTGTCGGGCAGTGAGGTTGATTATAACCTTGCCCTTCTCATTCTCGACACACCTTGTGTCTTTATTATAGCAGCGGGCCACCACCATCATGAATTCATTATTTACTGTGCTTATGGGAATTCCCCTGGTGAAGTGTAGGCCACTAACGACCAATTTTTCCATCCATGGACTACCTGTGACTCTTCTGGTTCTGGCCCAAAAATCTTCCATGTCAATGTGGCCAAGTTCAGAATATCTGATGTCCAAGTCACATTCTGCATGGGACTCGGGCATCCTGACCCTTTGATAGTTATCTTTCATTTCCTCTTCTGTGAGTTTGGCCTTACCCTTTGACTTGGTTGGCCTCTTACTTGATGTAGACATATGCGATTCCGAGTTTAGCTGTTGATCTACAAGAAGGAGTGAAGTCCAACCTAGAAGAGCCCCCTGTTAGATGTTAGATTATCTATTAAAGCTTTCCGAATGAGGAGTTAGCAATTTAGATGCTTCGGGTGCGGGTGCGGGAATACTACAGTGCAGCAGGTCGGTCAAGAAAGCAAGGTGCACTGATGTAGAGTGTTGAAAGGAAGAAAACAATGCGAAAGGGTGTAGGGCACATGAAAATTAAACACAACATTCAGTGTTGATGTAGAAGGATTTGCACTGCGCCGTTGTGTAAGGTTTAAACTGGGTGCAAATAATTCTTTTGTTGCAAAGCATGATGCACCAATGGCGTAGATCTGGAACATGTTCCGAACATTTTAGGGCTGAGCATTAAAGGATGCATCACTGAGTTAAAGTGCGCAAGGGGCTTTGCACGTGTAAGCGCAGAAAATTTTACATGACATATATGCTAGTGTAGGCTAGATCGTTTTGCCGACGTAGGATTTTCAGAGTTTTAAAGGGCGCGGGAAGAATGCATGTCTGCAGGGTAGGGACAGTGCGCCCTTTGGCGTGACTGTGTTTTATGCAAAAATTATGGCATTTGCGCCAAGGGAAAGCTGCGGCTCTAGATTGTGATATCTTTGGATTTCTTGTTTTTCGATTGGTTTATGTAGTTTTATGGCTCTTTCAACATGGATTTGAAAAGTAAGGGGAACAGAGCGAAGAGGATCTTGGATCACTTTTGAGACAAAGCCCTCTAGGCCAGCAGATCTAGGAGGAGGGTGAAACTGGTTTTGGGGGAGCCTCTTAGGTTTATTTGTTTATTTTTAAACAACCACAACCTCAGAAAACAACACAGAAAACCAACAAATAAAAACCTCAAGGAACGCAAGGACCACTTACCGGAATATATAGACTAGAAGAAATGATGCGGGGTCCACGAATGTGATGTAAAGTGACATGGGGATGGCAGGAGCGTCTTGTGACAGTGCGAGAGGAATAAACTTTTCACGTGTTTTTCAATTGTGAAAATGACAGGGTGGATGCGCCTATTTATAGCAAAAGGCGTAGTAAATGCGTCATAAAAGTTTTGGTCCAGTGCACCAAAATGACTATCAGTATGAAATTATTTGCACCATAGGCGCGATTATGCGCGATCATCAACATGAATTTTTAGTGTCATGGCAAGCCGTTCAAGGGTGCAACATGTTTGATGTTGACAGGGTGGCACATGCGCCTCGGCATAGGTTTGAAAGGCGCAACATGGGGAGGTGTAACATTTTTGTTGTTGACACGATAGAGAGTGCGCCAAAGGTGCAGAAGAGGGCACAGATACATTTGATGTTGCATGAATAAAATCTGCGCCCAGCCAAAAAAGGACCAAATGACTAAGTTCGAAAAACCAGATTCTCGAGAAGGGATTTTATGCCATTCCGAACGCTAAGGGACCTCGGCAGGGAACCAAAACAAAATTTTGGTATGGTTACCTGCAAAATTTCCCTTGTCAATTTTACAGGATAACAGTTGGCTCTTTCTGGGGACTATCTTTGAGCGAAGCTTAAGGGTAGAGAACCCCAGATCAACATGTGCCTATCCATTGGGCTCACAGAGTCAAAAACAAGGGTGACAAAAAAAGGAGAACACACAACCAACAAAAGCAAACACATGACCAAACAAACACACAACTTAAAGAAAACTATACGGATAAGAGAGCAAGCTCTACTTCCTGAATATTTTGAGATGCTGCCCGCTATAGGGAAGCGGGAGCTCAATTCCATCTAGATACGAGAGATAGAAGCTATTCTCTCCGTTGAACTGCTTGATCTTGAAAGGTCCTCTCCACAGAGAATCGAATTTCCTATGCATGCCTTTTGGCTCTCTTCACTTGTCCCACAAAAGGACGAGATCTCCCACCTAGAAATCTCTCTACTTGGCCTTTTTATCGAATAGTCTCTTGACTTGATTTTGATGTTCGGTGATCCTGTCGACCACTCTTACTTTTTTTTTCAAGCTCTACTAGATACATGATCCTCTTTTCAAGAGAATTCTAAAAAGTCTCATCTTCAATCACTTGTGCCAAGCGCAGAGCAAGAAGTTCCGCAAAAATGGGAAGCTCGGCATCGATTCCATATAACACTTGAAAGGGTGACATACCAAGGGACCTTTTTGGAGTAATGTGGTCTACCCACAAAGCATCATATAATGACTTGTGCCACGACCGTTGATTCTCATCAACGAGCTTCCGTATGATGGTCACCAAGTTTTTATTACTGGATTCAACCTGACCATTTCCTTGGGGGTAATAATCCAAGGCATGGGCCAGGGTTATCCCATATTCATAGCAAAAACCAATAACTTCCCATGAGGAGAAGTTGGAATCATTATCAGTAACGATCTTGTGTGGGATGCCAAATCTTACAATGATATTTTCTTTGATGAAGTTACAAACAACCTCTGAAGAGGCATTATTGACAGGTATGGCCTCCACCCATTTGGTGAAGTAGATTGTTGCTTTGTTAGGACATAATTATGTTTGGCACTTGATTGGGGATGCAGTGCTCTGATAAAGTCAATTCCCCATTGCCTTAATGGTTTGTCAATAACGACTAGCCTGAGGGGAAAAGCAACCAATTTTTGTTTGCCAACAAATTGTTGGTAGAGCTCACATTTTGCTACCTAGGTGGTTGTATCCCGAAATAGCATTGGCCAATAGTACTGGCATGGATAATCTTGTGTGCTATCATGGAAGAGGAAAAGTGACCACCACAGGCTGAGTCATGAAAGCTTTCTAGTAATTTTACCTATTTTTTCTTGTCAATGCATCACAAGAAGATGCCATCAATTCCGCGTTTGTATAAACCATCATCCCAGATGACATATCTGGCCACCCTGAGCTTTACAGTATGATTCTCTTTTGAAGTTAGATGAGCTAGATACTCACCGTAAGAGAGAAAGAAAGTGATGTCAGAATACCATTCATCACTAGTTGCAACAAATAGAACCATAGGCAGAGAATCAGCTTTCTTTGGTTGTTCCTACGTTTCATCGATGCAATCATCTTTTTCTTCAGGGACCTCTGAATCTTTGTTTTCAGCCATAAGTTGACATAGGCCCTTGCCTCTTACCGGTTTGGTTGGTTTTATGTCTAGATCATACTCTTGGACCTTTGTGATCAATTCCCTCACAATCTCCTAACTCCTGTTGAGTTAAGATTGACTTGATTACCGTGTCGAACCAAAGCACTATTATATGAGAGTTTAGGATATAATACCTAAAGTTCTTGATCATTTTGACAATGGAAAAGGCATGCTTTTCCAATCGAGACATCTTTAATTCATGAGGCTTGAGGGGAGAACTCATGAACATGATCGAGATTCAACATTCTCGTAATTATTTCGCATTAGTATGGCCGATAAAGTATGCTCGGATGCATAGTTGTACATGATAAAATCCTTGAAGAAATCGGGACATACCAAACCGGTGCATGGGCCACGAGTCTTTTATATCCTTGAATGATGCCTTTCCTTCTTCACTCCACCATAAAGTTTGTGGCCCTTTCATCATATTTAATATGTGGCGAGTCTTTTCAGCAAAGTTGGGAACAAAGCGCCTGAGAAAATTTACTTTTCGAAGAAGTAAGGCTCGAATAGCCTTAACCCTTTCGACATCTATCTTTGTCCCTTCCTTGCTGACAATGTGTCCCAGCAAATTTCCTTCAGTGACCCCAAAAATAGACTTTTTCAGATTTAGGGAGATCCCGTGTTCTCGGCATCTAATCAATACTTTCTCCAAATGATCACAATGATCACTTCACTATTTAGAGAACACAGTTAAGTCATCTAAGTAAACTACGATAACCTTTCCCATCATACCTTTGAATGCGAAGTCCATCGCTTGCTAAAAGGTAGCACCAGTGTTGGTCAAGCCAAAAGGCATCCTGTTATAGGTGAATGTGCCCTAGGGAGTAGTGAATGTTGTTTTGAATTGGTCTTCAGGTGAGACTTCAATCTGATTATAGCCCGAAAAACCATCAAGCATGGACAACATTTCTGAACCGGTTACTTGCTGTAGAACTTGATCCATTATGGGAAGTGGGTAATTATCTTTCAAGGACGCCTGATTCAGGTTGCAAAAATCTACGCATATGTGTATCTCGCCATTCTTATTATGTACTGGCACAATGTTTGCGACCTAGGTACTGTGATGGATAGGAAAAATGATCCTTGCATCTAGCATCTTCTGTATTTCCACCTAGATGGTACCCGAGATCTTGGGATTATAGTGCCTCTATTTCTGGTGAAAAGGTTTGACATCTTCTTTCAATGGGATATCATGTTGAACATCCTTCAGCTTGAAAGTCTTTAGATTTGTATAAGACAACGCCAATACGTCCATATACTTCTTCAAAGCAATTTGAAAAACTTTCACTTTTCCTCGTGTGTGCAACATTTCCCGATGTTTACAAAGCATGCGGATGTTCTATAGTACCTAGATTGAATGGTTCGGTTTCTGGAGAGGAGTTGGGATCATCTTACCACTTCTTCCTGACAAAATGGTCATGTATGTCAAATAATCGTTCGAGAGAAACTAAACCTTTTGGGATTTTATTTCCTTTGAGCTGAAATATGCCATCACCTCCTTTTGATTCGTTTGCTTAATTAGTGACAGATTCACGGCATGCAGATGTGGATCCTTCAAAATGAAGCTCACTGAAATTTTTTTCCTTCTCCAAAAAGGAAATAAGTTGATTGTCATCATTGAATACCGCCAAGGTCTTGAGAATTGTCTGGCACGCTTGGGCGGAAGACTACCGCAATAGTATATGTGTCTATTTTCAACCTTGGGTGAGGGAGCATGAGAGATGCTAAGACAGCTAGTGAATCGGCCATGTCATTTTGAGCTTTGAATGGCTTTTATTGAGAAGGCATCAAATTCTTCAATGATGTCCCATACTACGCTGCGGTAATGCCAAAGCCTTTCATTCTTTACTTGGTATATCCTTTTTACTTGATTCACGACCAGCTCGGCATCGTCTTGCACTTTTAAGTTCTTGATTCCCCTTTATTTTGTGACTTGCATGCCAAGTAGCAAAGATTTGTATTCAGTAGTATTATTCGTGTTGAAAAACTGTAACTTGAAAGATAGAGGAAAAATATCCTCCTCAAGAGATATTAGCACAGCTCCAACACCGCATCCACTAGTTGTAAAAGCGCCTTCAAATTGCAATGTCAAACCTTGTTAAGGTCCTCTTCCTGGATGAGAACGTACATTTTTTGGACTCAGTGGATAAGAAGTAATTCCCCATCCCTGATGATTCGAAGAGAATTTGGGCTTTGGGGTCATCGGAATTGGTGACCAAGTACTTCTTTTTTGATTCAGGCTCCAATGTCTGCATTACACCCTTGACAGGGATCGTGGCTTTGGACCAGTCCATATAAATCTCTCCACCAACTTCTCTACAAAAGCTCCTTCCTAGCATAATTCCCACGCCGTAGGGATATCAACAATGAGGATAGTCATTTTTACTCTTTTCTCTGGGAATGCATGCAAAGGCGAACGTGCATCTTTGATTTGACCAATCAATGGAACCTGTTTGGTTTCCATGGAGTAATACCTACCGAAAGGCTTGGTAAGAATGAGGCCCAAGGCATGGATGAATTTTTCCGGCATGACATTATCGGAAGCCCCAGAATCAATTATGCAGTTTCTTAGCTTATGACCATTGATTAGGAGGGAGAGATAAAAAGGTTTAATTTTTCCTGACACAGAAGTCGAGGAAACATTTATGCGAGACGCATGAGGAGTGGAAAGGATTCCTTTAGGGGAAACATGTGAATTTAGGACAGCTTGATTTTGGATATATTCGGTCAATCTTACAAGTTGCTCAGGGTTAGACTGAAGATATTCAGCCTCAGACATTTGAATCTTGGTCTTCTTAGCATGATCAATTATGTCGAATGCGACCAAGGGTTGCATTGATGAGGGAATGAGTCCCTCGCTTCATGGCGGAGGGGTAGGATTACTGGTCTTTGTGGGAATAGGAGGAGGCTGATTTGGAGGAGAGATAGGGGGAAAGGATATTTTTGCAAAAGACTTAATTGGAGCTTGAACAGGAAGAGGATTACCTCTTTTAGCAATGGTTAGAGGCGTGTTTGACACAACCTTCTCTTTTTGTATCCTGGCAGCAACTTCTGCTTCTTTTCCTTGAGAGCGGGTGAAAACAACATATGACTACCCGCTTGCATACCCTTGGGTACCCTCTTCTTCATTAGATTCCTCATCTTCAAATTCCATATACCCAATCGTAGAGTCGCCAGTTGGTTCACCGACATCTTGATCATCTTCATCTTGGGGTGAAGGTTCTTCATAATTTCACTCCTCTTCTTCAATCTCAACTAGGGCATTGACCGGAGGAGCCTCGAGTGCCAAACATGGAGCAGATTGCAGGTAAACGTGGCCTTTGGGGGCATTTTTGGAAGTGAAATTTCTCCGTGGGATATCCTGGTATGAAGTGCTAGGAGAAGCTTGAGCTAACTGCTTCTTTAATGCGAGTAAGTCGTTCACCATCTTCTAGAAATTCGGATCGATGAAGTGGCTTGAGAAGGGGTTGAAACTTTGGGCTTGGATGACTCTCATTTTAATTCGCCAGATATAAGTAGATTGTCTTCTATCCAAATGGCAGCAGCTTGAGCGAGAACCAGGGTGGTAATTTTTTCTTGTAAGAGCAAGAAACTTACTCTTGAGCTCATGGTATTCATAAAGAAACACTTTTGATTTTTGGCGTTGGCAGCATGGCGCAGGTGGCACACGGTTAATGAGTGAGTTTAACGAGTGATAAAATCACGTATGGTTTCATTGAATTCCTTCTTTAGGTGAGTGATCTTGGATAGTAACATAAACGCGTCCTCGAAGGCTTATACCTTTCTTCAAATGTAGTTCGTAAGGTGGCCCAACTAGTGATAGATCCGGTCGGCAAATGTTGAAACCATTCTGCTGCGGGTCCTTGCAAGGTCTCTAGAAAGAGGCAAATTGACACATCTTCATGGGTCACATCTAGGATGCTACATGACATGATGAATGCAGATATATGTGAATCCGTGCTTTGGTTTCTCGCTCCCATCAAATTTGAGGAAATTCTTTCGGTTTCCATGAGGGAGTGCATGAACAGGATGTGGCAAAGCAAGAGGGCCCATAGCATTTCCCCATGGTACTACCGTTTGAAAAGATGGAAAAATGACGCAAGCCGAAAGCGAAGTTCCACTGAGTAACAAAGCGTTGTAAATGGATGTGGATGCTCCTTGTGAAAAATGATTCCTTCGTGGAGGTGAGACACTTCTAGCCGGCCGATCAGCTGAACTTAGTGATGAGAAGCATGTTGGTGTAATACTGATATTGTGCCTTTGAAGTAGATTGAAGGTAGGATCAAATTCTCCATGAGCTCTCCTACTACAAGTAAATGGTTCAGTAGCTAGTGTATCTTTCAGATCTGTAATATTTTTGGAGCAGATTTAAAATCTCTTTTGGTTATACTTGCTGATTTTCTAATTTTTCCGACAAAAATCACCAACATGCAATTTTTAAATATTTAATTTTATCCCTCTTTTGAAAACCGATTGCGGTTTAATGACAAAGATCAACGAGGATAAAATGATGGTTAACTTAGCAAGCTGATTTTCAGATCTTAGAGTTGACTTTTTACAAGGGTTTTGAAATTTTTGTAAACTGTCAGAATCTCAGATCTATGGAAAAATATGGGTTTTGTAAAAACTCAGTGAACTAAAGATCTCTAACTAGTCCAGATCTATGTATCTATGAAGAAAATTTTTAGTTTGGATCACTTTTCCAAAAATTTTGGATTTTAAGAAAAAAGATAAGATTTTGCAAGCAAAGTGATTTTTATAGTTTTATTGATTTTTTTAGTTAATTTAGCGATCTATTAGTGTCCTTTAACCGACACAACACTCACATAGATCTTTTTCGATCCCCAGCGGAGTCGCCAAAAACTATTGGTTTGAAAATCTGTCGGGTGGGCAGATCTATGGATAGACGAGCCAACAGTGTGCAGGGCATAGCCCCTCTTTGAGACAGCAAAGCAAAACTGGTTTATTGCTATTCTACCAGTAGGAATCTGCGTAAGTCCTACAGTATTCTACCTTCAGGGGTTTGGGATCTCATCCCAGTTGGGGTATTTCCGACTGTGAAAAGAAGGGAATGAAGCGAGGAGAGGAGATAGGATAGATCTGAAGGGAGAAAAGAAATGAATTCCAAAGCAGAAAGGTCAGAGGGTTTATGTTTTGGGTTGGTAGTAAACAGAGCCAAACCTACTTGCATAAACGAACAAAGCAATACTGATGAACAAATGACAAAAAGTAGAGATAGATCCAACAGAATAAACACACAGATCTGACATAAGAAAGATCAAATGCCCATAACACATATATTCAAAGATAAAGTCTTAATATTTGTATTAATGTTTTCTTCTGTTACAAAAAGTACAAAGCCTTTTCTTCTCACTTCTATTTTTCATCTAAAAAGTGTCCACCCCTTAATACAACAAGTATTCAAGTATATATAGAAGGAGAAGAAGAGAGAAGGCAAAAAGAAACCAACTAATTACAAAATATTTACAAAATATCTAAAAGTCAACTGTTGACTTTGGGCAACTTGGTGGATGACAACATCCCATGGTGCAACATGGATGATGTCATCATTTGTGCCAACATACTTTTAAATATTACAAAAAGAAAGCCAAGAGGAGGAAGGCTATTCGTCATCGTCCCGCGACTGGAAGGGAGTGTCTTGCTTCTACTCAAGAGAGGCAATGTGGAATTGGGTGCGATACTCCATGAATTTGTTGATCATCGTTTGGAGTTGATCCTAGGTAGTAACCTTGTGTGATCGCCGATGACTTCACAAATCTCCCATTCATCTCTGAGTTTTTATGGGAGTTTGAAGTATTCATTACCTCCTCCATCAGGTACCCACAAAGTCGTGGCGAGGCCGAGGAAGGTTGTTGATGGTTTCCACGTCGAAATTAGCTTCGACCCTAACCCTTGCGAGAAAATCTCTTTGAAGAGCTGGATGGTATCGTCTGCCTTCCTCAGTGTGTAATCCGCACTGAGTAACCCTGAAGACATCCTCAAGATGATTTGTTCCATTTGATGCATGGCCTCCAGAGCTTCCTCGTTGACTTTATCGATCTTCTCCAAGAAGAAATTCATTTGATCGACTCGATAATCCAAAGCAGCAAGGACCTTGATGGGTGTCCGCGGGTGATCAAAGATGCCGAATTTTACTAAGTTGTCGACCGGGAAATCGAGCATCTTTTGGAAAGTCTCGTGTTGTAACCTGGCATGGTCCAACTCTTCGGAGATAGGCCCTGTAATCACTGGAGTTCCTTGTTCACCTGACCAATATTATGATATAGATCAGTGAACTTGATGATTACTTCCTCACTATCTTTGAGGATTTGGTCACTCCAGGGATGACACCACCATGCCTTGTTCACCAATTTTGGCATATTCGTTTATCTTCTCCTGGCTAAGGGAATCGGGAGTTTCAAAGTGGCAACTATAGGAGGTGCACTGACCATTTTCTGCAAGGCTTGGAGAAGATGTTTATTTCACTCTTTTAGTATCCTCTTCTCTTCCTTTTCTTCATGGAGCTTCTTGCAAAGGGAATCTACTGCAGATAGGGCCTCTCCTTGAAGGCTCTCGGAGGACGTTCCCATTGTGACCTATGTCACTGTATAATCTGTAGGAGACAGATCCTTTTTATCCTTTATGGGATTAGGATACACGATCTCCATTACTCTTTCACCTGAGGCACTCTGAGAGAAGTGGGTTATTGGTTTTGCTTCTTGGCCCCTTTTGTTGGGATGACGGAGAAGTCCATAGGTGCAATGGGGACTTTCCTCTTGTGCTAGCTCAGGTGTTGGGAGATCCATGCTGGACTTAAGGGAGTGGGACCAGAGGGGGAAGAGGGAACGCGGCGGCAGAGGAGGGAGCAGCTGCAGTGGATGAGGGGAAATGCATCGAGACACTTGGTGGCGGCATTGAGAGAGAAGCCAACAAAGTGCTCACGGGGGGAGGAGACACTGCAGGAGAGGAAACCGCGGGGGTGGAAGGAAACTGAGAGATGAGAGAAGAAATGCTAGGGGACAGCTTGGCGAGGGAAGAGAAGACGGAGGAAGAAGAAGGGGGAACAGTAAAAGATGGGGAGAAGACACCACCAAAGGAATGGATGGTTGAGTGACATGAGGATGGGAAGGAGGAGCGAGAGAAGGGATAGTGGGAACCTCAATGGTTACAGCAGTGACAACATACTAAGTGGGTGTGCCCATTGGAATGGTTACCGCTTCTTCTTCGTCGAGATGATACCTGTGCTTACTACTTGTTCTTGTGCGGCGAAGGGAGGGTTCTCGGGAGCTTCTTCTTAAGTAGTGCTTGATTCCCCTTCCTTTCCTTTTTGTTTTCCCTTTGGAAAATGCTTCGGTCTAGTAGGTGCATTACCTAAGGGAGACGTGGTGATGTCTACCCCAAGGTAGATGAGACCATTAAACCTGCACCCGATGATTCGTGCACCGCAAAGTACCCTTTACCCTCTCCTCAATAGTCTGAGGTGCCTTTGCTCTGTCTATCTCAGCAAATGGCCAATTGTCCCCATCCATATCTAGATATACCTGATCAACTTCTTGATCAGTCGTTTGGAAACCTTTCGGCACAACGATCACGCCATATTGAATAATTTCTACCAGGGCCAAGCGGGAGTGATCCTTTCTCCTGAGCTCGATCTCGTGATAAAGATCAATGTAGATATCCTCGATCTGTGGGATGTGGATCAGATCGAGCTTTGCCTTTGGGAGGCAATTTCATGGATCAAAGGTCGGCCTTGCCAGAAATTGTGCTTTAGGTTGAGCAGCTCCAGTTCTACAAACATTTCCCGGGCCTTGGTGTGAGAAGTGCATGTGTACCTGCCCACTGTGAGGGGGAATGGAGTTCCACCCTTCTTTCTCTTTAGGCACTTCTCATGATATGTGATGAGCTGTCTAGATAGCTCCAATAGGATCAACTTCGCCCCGCATATCTTGGCAACTTGGTGGGCTCCCAAGAAGTTGGCGGCTCTGAGATAGGTAAAAGTGGGGAATTGCATAAATAATGCCCCCCACTTCTTTGTTGTAGTTACTATGCTCTTGGTCGTCCGACCGTGAGTCATATTGGGCCTCAATAGGTAGATGATGTCATAGAAGAAGGCATCGTTGATCTTGCTGAACTATGGGATGTTGTTTTCTAGTCTCAACTCTAGATAATATTCATATATTTTTACCTGGGGCCATACCCCGCATCGGCTCAGTGCTAGATAATCTCTCTCAGAGGCAGCAACGTAGACCATGTAGGAGTTCATGTAGAACCTCCCGTTGTTGTGAGTTGTTGGAGCTGCTCAGAGATGGTGCTAATGATGATTTCTACCCACTCAAAATGCTGATCAGGCATGTTTTTATTTACTCTTGTCTCCAGATACCGAGCATCCACTCGTGGAAGTAATGGGCATCAGGAAGCCCAAATACCCTACTCAGGAAGGTTATGGTGTCACTTAGCTCCTCTGAAAAATCACTGCGGTGAATAAGCCGCGCCACCGGTTATTACCTTTTTTTTCGTGTATACTTCATTCATCAACTGCATGCATTTGTCCTCATTTTCATCCCATGCCTTTATGCAGTATTCTTCCCGACTTATGACCACAAAGTGCCGGTGGTGGGGGATACCCAACATGATTTCAAAGTGTTAGGCAATGAGGTTGATTATAACCTTTCCCTTCTCATTCTCGACACACCTTATTTCTTTATTATAGCAGAAACGAGCCACCACCATCATGAATTTATTATTTACCGCGCTTACGGGAATTCCCCGGTGAAGTGTAGGCCACTACCGACCAATTTGTCCATCCATGGACTTCCTTTGACTCTTCTGGTTCTAGCCCAAAAATCTTCCATGTCAATGTGGCCAAGTTCAGAATCTCTGATGTCCAAGTCACATTTTGCATGGGACTTGGGCATTCTGACCCTTTGATGCTTATATTTCATTTCCTCTTCTGTGAGTTTGGCCTTACCCTTTGACTTGGTTGGCCTCTTACTTGATGTAGACATATGCGATTCCAAGTTCAGCTTGATCGCAAGAAGGAGTGAAGTCCAACACAGAAGAGCCATGTTAGCTGTTAGATTATCCATCAAAGCTTTACAGGATGAGGAGTTAGAAATTTAGATGCTTGGGCGTAGGGGCGCAGGAATACTGCAGGCGTACATGGTCATAAAGCAAGGCACACTGATGCAGAGTGTTGCAAGGAAGAAAACAACGCCAAAGGGCACAGGTACAGGAAAATTACACACAACATCAGTGTTGATGTAGAAGGATTTTCACCTGCACCATTGTGTAAGGTTTAAACTGGGTGCAAATAATTCTTGTGTGTATATGAAAGTAGGATGCGCCAATGGTGCTAATCTGGAACATATTGCAGAACATTTTGGTGTGCCAAAGGGCACAACATTAAAGGATGCATCATTGAATTAAAGTGCGCCAAGGGCTTTGGCGCAATGCAGAAACGTTTACATGACATATATGTTGGTGTAGGATGGATCGCGCTTGTTTGATGTAGGATTTTAAGAGTTTTAAGGGCACGGGAAGAATGCATGCTGCAGCGGGATAGTGCACCCTTTGGTGTGACTATGTTTTATGTAACAATGATGGCATTTGCACCAAGGGAAAACCGTGGATCTGGATTGTGATATCTTGATTTCTTCTTTTTCGATTGGTTTATGCGGTTTTAAGGCTCTTTAAACATGGATTTGAAGAAGGGAGAAAAGTGAAAAGGATCTTAGGTCACTTTTGAGACAAAGGCCTCCAGTGCCAAGTAAATCTAGGAGGGTGAAACTGGTTTGAAGGGAGCCTCTTAGGTTTATTTGTTTATTTTTAAACAACCAAAACCTCAAAAAATAACACAAAAAACCAACAAAAAAAAACCACAAGGAACACAAGGACCACTTACCCGGAATATATAGACTGGAAGAAATGATGCGGGCTTAACGAATGCGACGTAAAGCAACACGGGGATGACATGAGCGTTGACAGTAAAGAGGAATAAATGTTTCACATGTTTTTCAATTGTGAATATGATAGGGTAGATGTGCCTATTTATAGCAAAAGGCGTAATAAATGTGTCACCAAATTTTTGGTGCAGCGCACCAAAATGACTGTCATCATGAAATTATTTGCACCATAAGCTTTGTTATCTGATCATCAACATGACCTTTTCAGCACCATGACACGCCATTCAAGGGCGCAACATGTTTGTTGTTGACGATGTGGTGGCGCATGCACCTCAACGTAGGTTTGAAAGGCAGAACATGGGAAGGTGCAACATAGGGAGGTGCAACATTTTTGTTTTCGACATGACTGAGAGTGCGCAAAGGTACGTAAGAGGGTGTAGATGCCTTTGATGTTGCATGAATAAAATCTGCGCCCAGCCAAAAAAGGACAAAATGACTAAGTTCGAAAAACCAGATTCTCTAGAAAGGGATTTTATGCCATTCGAATGCTAAGGGACCTCGGCGGGGAACCAAAACAAAATTTTGGTATGGTTACCTACAAAATTGCCCTTGTCAATTTACGAGGATAACATTTGGCTCTCTTTCTGGTGAAGTAGTATGTTCTTTGTTAGGACATAACTATGTCCTGGCAGTTGATTAGGGATGCGAGTGCTCTCGATAAAGTCAATTCCCCATTGCCTGAATGGTTCGTTAATAACGACCGGCCTGAGGGGAAAAGCAACCAATTTTGGTTTGCCAACAAATTGTTGGTAGAGCTCACATTTTGCTACCCAAGTGGTTGTATCCTGAAATAGCATTGGCAAATAGTACCTATCCCGGATGATCTTATGTGTTGTCATGGAAGAGGAAAAGGGACCACCACAGGCCGAGTCATGAAAGCTTTCTAGAAATTTTACTGTTGTGGCTTTTCAACACATCACAAGGAGATGTCATAAATTCCACGTTTGTATAAACCATCATCCCATATGACATATCTGGTCGCCCTGAGCTTTACAGTATGCTTCTCTTTTGATGTTAGATGAGCTAGACACTCACCATAAGTGAGAAAGAAAGTTATGTCAGAATACCATTCATCGCTAGTTGCAACAAATAGAACCATAGGTAGAGAATCAAATTAATTTGGTTGTTCTGCGTTTCATCGATGCAATCATCTTTTTCTTTAGGGACCTCTGAATCTTTGTTTTCAGCCATAAGATGACATAGGCCCTTGCCTCTTACCAGTTTGGTTGGTTTTATGTATAGATCATACTCTTAGACCTTTGCGATCCAATTCCCTCGCAAGATCCCTAACTCCTGTTGAGTTAAGATTGACTTGATTACCATGTCAGGAACCATCACTATTGTATAAGAGTTTAGGATATAATACCTGAAGTTCTTGACCACTTTTTCAATGGTGAAGGCGTGTTTTTCCAACTAAGACATCTTCAATTCATAAGGCTTGAGGGGAGAACTCATGAACGCGATCGGAGGTTCAACATACTTAGAATTCTTTTGCATTAGGATGGCGATACAAAGATACTTAGATGCATAGTTGTACATGATAAAATCTTTGGAGAAATCGGGACATACGAAGCGATGCATGGGCCATGGAGCCCTTTATGTCCTCGAATGATGCCTTTCCTTCTTCACTCCACCTTTGGAAATTTTTCGACCCTTTCATTACATTTAATATGTGGCGAGTATTTTTAGAAAAGTTAGGAACAAAGCGCCTTAGAAAATTCACTTTTCTCGAAGGAGTGAACGCCGGTCTTGCTTGTGGGTAAAGTAAGGCTCTGAATAGCCTTAACCCTTTTGACATCTATCTTCGTCCCTTCCTTGCTGACAACATGTCCCAACAACTTTCCTTCAGTGACCCCAAAAATAGACTTTTTTAGATTTAGGGAAATCCCGTGTTCTTGACATCTAATCAATACTTGCTCCAAATGATCACAATGATCACTTCACGTTTAGAGAAACAGCTTGATTAAGTCATGTAAGTATACTACGATAACCTTTCCCATCATGCCTTTGAATGTGAAGTCCATTGCTCGCTAAAAGGTAGCACTAGCGTTGGTCAAGCCAAAAGGCATTCTGCTATAGCGAACGTGCCCTAAGGAGTAGTGAACGCTGTTTTGCATTTATCTTCAAAGCGAGACTTAAATCTAATTATAGCTCAAAAAACCATCAAGCATGGACAAAATTTCTGAACCAGTTACTTCCTGTAGAACCTGATCCATTATGGGAAGTGGGTAATTATCTTTCAAGGACGCCTTTGATTCAAAGTTGTTAAAATCTACACATATGCTTATCTCGTTGTTCTTCTTGTGTATTGGCACAATGTTTGCGACCCATGTTATGGATAGGAAAAATGATCCTTGCATCCAACATCTTCTGTATTTCCGCCTAGATGGTACCCAAGATCTTAGGATTATAGTGCCTCTGTTTCTGGCGAAAAGGTTTGACATCTTCTTTCAATGGGATATCATGCTGAACATCCTTCGGCTTGAAAGACTTTAGATTGGCATAAGACCATGCCAATACGTCCATATATTTCTTCAGCAATTTGACAAACTTTCACTTTTCCTTGGGTGTGCAACATTTTCCGATGTTTACAAACTACGGATGTTCTATAGTACCTAGATTGACTGGTTCGGTTTCTGGAGAGGAGTTAGGATCATCTTGCCGCTTCTTCCTGAAAAAATGGTCATGTCTATCAAATAATCATTCTAGAGAAACTAAACCTTTTGGGATTTTATTTCCTTTGAGCTGACATATGCCATCACCTCCTTTTGATTCGTTTTCTTGATCAGTGATAGATTCACGGCATGCAGAAGTAGATCCTTCAAAATGAAGCTCACTGAAAATTTTTTTCCTTCTCCAAAAAGGAAATAAGTTGATTGTCATCATTGAATACCTGCCAGTGCTGAGAATTGTCTAGCACGCTTAGGTGGAAGACTACCGCAATAGTATATGTGTCTATTTTCAACCTTGGGTGAGGGAGCATGAGAGACGCTAAGACGGCTAGTGAATCGGCCATGTCATTTTGAGCTTTCGGAATGGCTTTTATTGAGAAGGCATCAAATTCTTCAATGATGTCCCATACTACGCTGCGGTAATGCCAAAGCCTTTCATTCTTTACTTGGTATATCATTTTTCCTTGATTCACGACCAGCTCGGCATCGTCTTGCACTTTTATGTTCTTGATTCCCTTTCTTTTACGACTTGCATGCCAAGTAGCAAAGACTTGTATTCAATAGTATTATTCATGTTGAAAAACTACAACTTGAAAGAGAGAGGAAAAATATCCTCCTCAGGAGATATTAGCACGGCTCCAGCACCGCATCCACTAGTTACACAACTACCATCAAATTGCAATGTCCAAACCTTGTTAAGGTCCTCTTCCTGGACGAGAACGTCCATTTTTCAGACTCAGTAGATAAGAAGTAATTCCCCATCCCCTGATGATTCGAAGAGAATTTGGGCTTTGGGGTCGTCGGAATTGGTGACCAAGTACTTATTTTTGATTCGAGGGCTCCAATATCGCATTACACCCTCGACGGGGATCCCGGCTTTGGACCAGTCCATATAAATCTCTCCACCAACTTCTCTACAAAATCTCCTTCCTAGCATAATTCCATATGCCACAGGGATATCAGCAACGAGGATAATCATCTTTACTCTTTTCTCCGGGAATGTCGCAAAGGCGAACTGTATGCGTCTTTGATTTGACCAATCAATGGAACTGTTTGGTTTCCATGGAGTAATACCTACCGAAAGGCTTGGTAAGAATGAGGCCCAAGGCATGGATGAATTTTTCCGGCATGACATTATCGGAAGCCCCGAGAATCAATTATGCGATTACTTAGCTTATGACCATTGATTAGGAGGAGAGATAAAAGGTTTAATTTTTCCCGACACGAAGTCGAGGAAACATTTATGCGAGACACATGAGGAGTGGAAAGGATTCCTTTAGGGAAACATGTGAATTTAGGACAGCTTGATTTTGGATATATTCGATCAATCTTACAAGTTTGCTCAGGGGTTAGATCGAAGATATTCAGCCTCGGACATTTGAATCTTGGTATTCTTAACATGATCAACTATGTCGTATGCGACCAAGGTTTGCATTGATGAGGGAATGAGTCCCTCGCTCCATGGCGGAGGGTAGGATTACTTGGTCTTTGTGGGAATAGGAGGGGCTGATTTGGAGGAGAGATAGGGGGAAAGGATATTTTTGCAAAAGACTTAATTGGAGCTTGAACAGGAAGAGGATTACCTCTTTTAGCGATGGTTGGAGGCGTGTTTGACACAACCTTCTCTTTTTGTATCCTGGCAGCAACTTCTACTTCTTTTCCTTGAGAGCGGGTGAAAACAACATATGACTACTGCTTGCATACCCTTGGGTACCCTCTTCTTCATCAGATTCCTCATCTTCAAATTCCATATACCTGATCGTAGATTCGCCAGTCAGTTCACCGACATCTTCATCATCTTCATCTTGGGGTGAAGGTTGTTCATAATTTGCTCCTCTTCTTCAATCTCAACTAGGGCATTGACCGGAGGATCCTCAAGTGCCAAACATGGAGCAGTTGTAGGTAAACACGGCCTTTGGGGGCATTATTGGAAGTGAAATTTCTTTGTGGGATATCTCGGTATGAAGTGCTAGGAGAAGCTTGAGCTAACTGCTTCTTTAACATGAGTAAGTCATTCACCATCTTCTGGAATGCCGGATCTGATGAAGTGGCTTGAGAAGGGGTTGAAACTTTGGGCTTGGACGGCTCTTGTTTTAATTCGCTAGATATAAGCAGGTTGTCTTCTATCCGAATGGCAGCAGCTTGAGTGAGAACCAGGGTGGTAATTTGTTCTTGTAAGAGTAAGAAACTTACTCTTGAGCTCATGGCGTTCATAAAGAAACACTTTTGATTTTCTGGCATTGGTAGCATGGCAGGTGGCACACGGTTAATGAGTGAGTTGAAACGAGTGATAAAATCATGCATGGTTTCATTGACTTCCTTCTTTAGGTGAGTGATCTTGGATAGTAACGCAAACGTGTCCTCTGAAGGCTTATACCTTTCTTCAAATGCAGTTCATAATGTGGCCCAACTAGTGATAGATCCGGCCGGCAAATGTTGAAACCACTCTGCTGCGGGTCCTTGCAAGGTCTCTAGAAAGAGGTGAACTGACACATCTTCATGGGTCACATCCAGGATGCTGCATGACATGATGAATGCAGATATATGTGAATCCGTGCTTTGGTTTCTGCTCCCATCAAATTTGGGGAAATTCTTTCGGTTTCCATGAGGGAGTGCATGAACAGGATGTGGCAAAGCAAGAGGGCCCATAGCATTTCCCCATGGTACTGCCATTTGAAAATATGGAAAAAGGACGTGAATCGAAGCACGGTTCCACCGAGTAAAAAGCACAAGAGATGATTTTAGATATGACTTGACAGATAAAACCGTAATATTGGAGACCTAGAAAGGAGTTGGGATATACAAAGGGACCGTGTGGTATGGACATCAACAAACTAAAGAAGTATCTAGTGGTACAAGTGGTTGCACATCTCGTTACAAAGCTTAATGACCAAAAGAGGTGGTCACAAGTGAACACCATGTGATTGCACATTGCTAAAAAGATGTCTGAAGGCATAGTCTACAACATTTCGTGGTATATCACAGAGACAATCATTGAAGAAGCACATGCAGGAGGAAAGATTAGCTTTGGAGTTGTTCTGTTAACACTAGTGTTCATGGAGATTGGGATACCGGATGGACCAAAGGAGAAGGTATGGGAATATCCGATGGAACACAAATCACCAATAGAACGCTTCAAGAAGTACTTGTGTGAAGGATCCATGATAGAGTAGGTTAAGAAATGAGTAGAAGTATGATAGGATCCATGCTTCTTTTGAGGAAGAATGGCGCATCCCTAAGGACTTACCTTCGGTGGTTGGAAAAGCGGTTTAGTTCACCGTATACCAACATTTCTCATATAGCATACGATTTTCCATGAAAGATGGAGCATGGAGTCCTTAGTGCAAGTTTCCATATGCATTCACAGAAAGGTACTTCTAGGCATTGGTAAACAAGCTTACAGACGTGAGGTGACTGGTGTTCAACTCAAATAAGGTAGATTGTGACTACCATACATTAAGTAACAAATATGTGTATCCAGGGTAGGGTGCATATGTTGAAAGACTTATTTATGATGTTTTGAACATTAAACCAATAAGTTTGGTAGTAGAAGATATTGGAGCAGTGTTGGCATATCTCCAACTAAAGCCAAAGATGGAGAATACCAAGTATGTAGAAGGTGAGTTTGCACTTCCAGCACCACCTAAGGGAAAGCATATAATGGAGAACATCCCAGCACCTAAACCCACAGAGGAAATTGAAGTGGAGGATAAGGAGGAGGAGTGTGAAGATAGTGGTGGTTTGGAGCATAGAGGTAGGAGACATCCTATAAATAAGGGTGAAGCTGAGCATGCCACTACACCACCTCAAATGCAAGAGGGGGATGATGAGGACGTGAATGTAGCACAAGGGGAGAAAAATTTAAGAGGGTGTTCAGGAGAACAAGAACCCAAGGTACTACTCCAAACATGGTGTGCAAATCACCTAGGATCTCTCCATAGAAGGAGGAAACCATGCAAAGAAGGAGGAAATTGAAGTTAAATGAGGAGGTGAAGAGTTAGAGGAAAGTGTGCCTCATTCTCCTACACTTCCAGAGGACATAGAAGAATAATAGGGTGAGGAATCAAAGGAAAGAGGAAAGGACAAAGAGGAACAAGAAGTGACAATGTGCAGAGATTGTTCAGGATATGGAGACATAGGTCCCAAATTTGGAAGCCAAGGTGCCAAAGCAGCAATGGTCTAGATGAACGAGTGGTGAGCACATTCCACCAGCCATGGGGTATGTAGAGGCAAGTAAAATTGTCCATGCCCACTTCCAGAGCACGATAGAATAGAAGGATTTATTTGGTGGGAGCTAATGGATGAAGATATGGCGACTGTGCACACTTGGAAACAACTATCATGGTCAATGTACACCCACATGGATGATCCTGAATTTGATATATGTGAAGATTCATGCGTTTCAAGATGGATAAAGAAGGCACAGAGACCGGACACACGATGACAAGTAAATCCTACTATCATGTCGGATGAACAGATAAGCAACACACTGGTAAAGGTTTCTGCTGAAGTTGCTAGAAGAAACATAGATAAAGCTGCAATAATCAGAGCACTGCATGAGGAGATGAAGACAAAGGATTTTGAGATAGCGTGGATAACACAAGAGACGGACTTGGCACAGAAGAACAATGAAGTGTTTATCATATTGCGCAGAGGAGATTGGGGACAATGTCATATGAGCTAGGCCACACTTGGAGACCAAAGTACCACAGATGTTTCCCTCAACAATACATTATGTACGAAAGTTGGTGGACCTAGTGCTTAAAGATGAACCTTTGCATATGCCATCGCCAAGGAACTCATAACAAGTGGTAGAGCGATAGAAATAGAATGTGTGAAAGATTACATCATATGAAAGGTTGTTGCAAGCATTGTAAGAAGTATTGAAGAAAGCAACTGGGATTTGAATATATGCACATCTCCGTAAGCACTTATGAATATGAAGACCCTAGAAGTAAACAATGAGGTCCAAAGTGCTATGAAGGATGAAACGTTGGGCCATACAAAAAGATTGTCAATAGTTAAGCAGAAGCGTGAGGCCTTGGCAGCAGCACAAGAGCCATATAAAACTTGGCTGGACGAGCTTGGGAAACTCATTATGTAGAAGATGGATCTTCTATAGGGAAGAATAACCTCGATGTCCAACATTGTATTGGTTCTGAAGAATGAAAAAGGAGAAATTATGAAGGATGAGTTGGAATCCATTGTTATGGACATTCCAGAAAGCAGAACAAGCACTTATTGAATGGCAAACCTTGGAGGTTGGAATAAAGGAGGAGTATCTAGAGTTGATACTTCAAATTGATGTAGAAGAGGATGCCTCATAGCCTCATAAAACTTCTTTATTTACTTCTACATTCTTTCATTCTTATTCTTATATTCTTTACTTCAATTTTTTGAGCTAACCATTGTTGGGATGACAATGAGATTAGTGCGGGGTAATGTTGATCAGAGAATACTTGTTAAAGATCACACAAGAGATCCGCATGGGAGAGAACACCAGGATCAAGGGTGCGGAGGGTAAGAAAGAATCCGTGCACGGAAGTAAAAGTTTAGCATTCAGGACTTATCCGATTTCAAGCATGAATACCTATTCTTAGAAGATTACGTGTGGAACACACCAACGAAGAAGAGACGTGCATGCCATGCATAGTCTATCTTTAGAGGACCGGATCGAAGCATTTTGCATGGAGACAAGCTAAGAATAGGATTGAAACTTCAGTTAACAACAAGAGATCTATAGATAGCACACTTACAGGTATGGCTATGACTGTAAACGAAACGTATCTATTAATAGCATGCAGCCTATTTTTGGAATAGATAAGTGGTGAAGGGAAAGTCCCCACCCTATATATATGATGTGAATCATGTAGATATATATATACACAGAGGAGAGATATATAGATAGAGGAGATATACAGATATACATACACGCATTGGTATAAATTGACATTATTATAAGGAGCTTCTGTGGTTATTAATAAATGGAAGATATTGGCTGAATCTAAGTGTCATTATTATGTGTAATCAAGTAGTGCATGTTCTTAATTCAATCATGATTACTGTTTAAAGCTTGTTCTTTCATAGATCTAAATATAGAATACATGGTAGAATGATGGATTAGTTATGGATATATCGATTCTTTCTTTATCACACTAACATCCGCTACAAACAACCCTAAAGAGGGGCACGGTACCTTTACGCGCTTTGGGTGAGCACTCGAGTCTAGGTGAGTGATTGTCAAGCGTGACTAGGGTGTTATCTGGTAAATTCTAGGCTGCATCAGGTGCAAAGTAAAAATGTCTAAGCTTTAGAAAAATTCCCCTCCTTACAATATATAGGAAGAATATGAGAGAGAAAGGAGAGAAGAATTCGAATCTTTCTTCAACCACCCCAAAAGAGCATTGAATTCACCTGCAACAATGATGGGCTCCATGAAAAAACCCATGCCTCCATGTGTTGTTCCTTGTTGGGCAAGAAAGGAAGCCCATACCTCATTATGGTGGTAGGTGAGAAGCCTGGGACACCTCCAAAAAATGGTGAATATATTTTTCATTTTTAAGAACTTAGTCCCACTAATTTAAAGATATCCAAAAAGTCCTCTCTTGCTCAAATCCAAGCTCCCAGTTGAAAGTTATGGACATCTGAAGGTCGGAGTGTCATTTTGCAAGAATGGAGGGCTGGGAGTTTTGAATGTCCAAAATGCATGCAACCTTGAAATCCTGAAATTCAGAATTTCAGAAATTTTGGTTTCGGAGATTAAAACACTATTCATCACTCAAAATGACCTTAGAGTTCGAAATTCAAAACCGAAACCCGAAATTCAAAATTTCAAACTTTCGAACTTGGATATCAGACATTTCCTTGTGGATTTTTTCATTTTGGGGTTCGAGACTTTAAAACTCTAAAGTCTAAAATCCCTAAAGTCTGAAATTTTAGACTTTAAAAAACTTTTGTTTGGATTTTGGAACATTTTTCAATGTCTTTGAAATTTGAAAATTCCGAAAACTCGAAAGTCCAAAAATTTTGGACTTTGGACTTTGGATTTTGGACATTTCCACTTCATTTTTTTGCTAAACCTTGAAAACCCTCTAAAATTTTTTTTGGACTTCGAGATTTCAAACTTTTGGGGCTGATTTTCCAACCAAAATTCTGAAAACCGAAATCTTAAAGTATGAAAAGTCCAAAATTTTGGACATTTTCCTTCCTCTTTTCAACTTTGAGTTCCAAAACCTGAAACCTAAAAAAGTCCAAATTTTAAGACTTTTGGGGTTTGAAAATTTGAGTCCACTTCATTTTTTGGCTAAAATGCATAAAATTTCAAAAATGGAGAAAGGCTCAAATTTGTCTCCTTCAACATTGTTTAAACTCATTTGAAAACTTGCTTCTCCAAAATCTAAAATTTTGGAATTGAATTTGAGCTCGACAAATGAAGATTCTCTATTTCTCCTGTGCAAGGTCATGTTTGATCAATTTTTCCTGAGGGGTAAAATTGGAGAGGTTTATTGGAAATATGGTCATTCTAGTAATAGATCTCTTTTTGCAAATTTTGTAGCAATATACAAAGAAATGAAATCAATTTTTACTTCCTTTTGAATGTGCCCGAGAAAATAGATTAAATTAGAAATTCCCACTTCTTAATGGAAGAATCTTAATTTCTAAGAAATCTTAAAGTATTGAAATTTTAGACTTTATGTGAATAAAAAAACTTTTGGACTTTGGAATAATGACATTTTCCTTCACCTTTTCAACTTGCCCGTATTGTGAACTTTGAAACCAAGAGAAAAAGCCCCGAAAGTCTAAAATTTCGGACTTTTGGGGTTTTAGGTTTGAAGAGACATTTTTTAGTCCCTTTTTCCATGTTTCTCAATATAGTATATTTATAATAAAAATGCATTAAATAGTAATATAACTCATTAAAATTTTGAAAAATGGAGAAAGTCTCAAAATTTGATCTCCTTCAACATTGTTTGGCCACTCATTTAATAAATAATATAACATTTGCTTCTCCAAATGTCAAGCCCTCCTACAACTTGATTTTTTGGAATTGAATGTGATTTCGACCAATGAACCCAACCTGACCTCTCTATTTCTCTAAACGTCCCAAGGTCGTGTTTGATTGTGCAAATTTTTGCTAGAGGGGTAAAATTGGATAACAATGAGGTTTATTGGAAAATGGTCATTCTAGTAATAGATCTCTTTCTTGCAATTTTTGGAAAGGTAGGAGTTGATATACAAAGAAATGAAATCAATTTTTACTTCCTTTTGCATGTGATATAATGAGAAAATAGATTAAATTAGAAAATCAAATTTAAATTGTTCTTATTCCACTGGAATCTAAGAGTTGTAGTGATTTGGATTCATAGGATATTCTTAATGGAAGAATCTTAATTTCTAAGAACCTATTTAAAAAAGCTATAATTAAGATCTCTAAGATGCATTTTCTTTTACCCTCTGGATATTTATAGTTAATATTGTATGTGAATAAAAAAACTTAATACTCATAAATAATATGGACTTTGGAATAATCCATTTTGAATGTGATATATAGATGAGTAAATTTAACACACCCGTAAATAAAATATATCATTTTCCATCCGGTGTTCATTTGAATATAGTGTATTATAAAAATATGTTGAATATAGTTATATTTATAATATAACTATAATACATGAAACATAGAATATACCCCTCATTATATTATACAAGTAAATAATTTATTGGGATAATTCTAAAATATATTATAACATATATTATAGTATATTAAATATATATCTATATACTATAATATATAATTGTTAGTATAAAAGCTTGTTAAATTATTATACAACACTTAATAAATAATATATACATTATACAATGAACTTTTAATAAATATCAATGAACAAAAACTTTTAGTCTAAAATGTTTATTGAAACTAAATAAAAAATAAATTAAAAAGTTGTGGGGAGGGTCAAGCCCTCGCCAAGCCATTCATATTCTCCACGCTTCCACCCATACCTCTTCACACCCAACCCCACCTCCTTTCCACGCATCCCACGTCCCACGCACCCACCGCTTCATTTTTCCACCTTGTATGCAGCCCCCCTCTCTCTCCACATGGCTCCACACCCTACCGTCCTCCCCACACATGCATAGCCCACTCCACCTCCTCTTCCCTCACTCCCCACGTATCCCTCCCTTTGCAACGCACAGGTCCTTCTCTCTCAAAACTATGGCCAACCCCTCTCAAAATGCCGCCCACAATCTCTCAAGCCACAACTCCATTAAATACCTATGGGTTTGCTAGTTTTCAAGTCTCCAAATATTTATTTCTAATAATACTTATGTTTATAGATATTCTAATAATACTTATGGGAGGCTTTTCCTCTCAAAAACCAATAAAAATAAATAAACCAATAATGAAACAATAATGATACTTCTTCTCAAAAGAAAAATCCATGAAATCAAACCCCCATAGCTCTTCAACCTGCAGAGCAACAAGAAAATAAAAGTAAACCCAAATGGAGAGAAAGAAGAGATGAAGATGTGCTAGGGAAAAATTAGGGCAAAATTAGATCAAGGGTTGAGATCTCTTTGATCCTAGAGTCCATAATTAACCCTACATACTTTTGGGTCATGGGTATTTTAATGTGAATGGGAAATAAAGTGTAGGATGTGTGTGTGGGTAAAAAGTTAAAATGGGGAGAGATAATTAAATTAAAAGATGTGTAGGTATTTTATTAGTGACCTTAATAAATATTTTGTAAGGTAAACCAAGATAGTGGAAATAAATAAACATTTGAATTGGAAATTTGTTAACTAGTTAATTTATTTGAGGAAACCGAATTTATGTTGATAAACCAAATTTATATAAATTAATTAAATAACGTGGAATTGAGCTAGTAGATTATTTTATAGGATAGAATGAATTAGTGTAATATAATTTCTATGGGGTTCAAAAAGTAACGTTTAGTATCTATAAAAAAATGTACCCAAATTTTTAGTTACACTTTGGTGTGGTTTACGGTGTCTCGAGGTGGGGTGCTACATTTGGTATCAGAGCGATGGTTCGCACACGCAGACGCTCTGGGTAGAACTTTTAATTGGTTATTAATGTTTTCATAACATTAAACGTAAAACAATTAAAATCATTTCCGCTAAACCATTCCATGGGTCAAGTATCTCTCGAGTAACCGCATGGGAGCAATATGTTTGCTAACACAATAGGTGGTAGAAAAATTTTGATCACTTAATTCATTTAAAACAATTAGTAAAATTTAAGATTTATTAAAAATGCAAAATGACTCCTTGGTCCCCATAGTGGTGATCGATTTGGATAATCTTGTTCCCTAGTGACATGGGAAGTCACATCAGCATTTAAACCCAACTTATAAGATTGTTTGATCATGTAGTTAAAAGCATTTTTAAGCTCAATTAATCACATTCTGTTTGGGACAACAACTTAAATTTAAGCAAAATCGTTTCGATTTGGACCTGTAAATTAGAGAGCGTTAGTAGGAAATTAAAATTTATGACTTCTAACATATAGTATTTCTCCATGCCCATTTCCTGTAGTGATTTTATTCGAGATGAAGGAATGGGTAATTAGTTTTCACTAGCGTGTTTAGGAGGTCTCTAGACATTTTGGTACAAAACACAAACTTGACAATAACATTAATTAGCTCCGGAAAGTAGGTCATAACTAGAGTTTTAGTCATTAGTTTTTCATTTTGTAAGTTGCGTCGGGTTCTCTATATGTAGGAGAATTTATGTGAGTTTATAGAACTCATATTTGAGTTGGGATCGTTTGTTTTCAAGACCCCTTTTGTAGCCAATTTCACTAAAAATCTGCTGAAATGCAATAGTAAAACTTTAATAGTTGACCCCAAGAAGGTGCTTCCAATTCAAAATCTATTCACCAGTTTTTAGAAATGTACACCTTGATTGACTCTCTATATAATAGAGAATTGTCTGGAAGCATTTGTTTTATCATTTGGGTATTGGGTACTTGTTTGGTAGGCCTTGTCTCTAGCCATTTTCGCTAGAACGTAGAACAAGAAAACTAGGTCTTAATAAACAAATAGATTTCTTAGGACACCTTTGGAGGTGAAACATGTTATAATATGGTTATTGTTTTGAGCTACGTGTTTTCTAGGTTGAATTCTAAGACCCAAAACAAATTTTTTTGCTTCAAGTCATTTTTGAATGCTAATGACCTTGGTTAGATTGGTCTTTTTGGACATCGAAGAAGGTCTAGTTGTTGGTTTTAGGAATAAGAAGTAGGTCAAGATAAGAATGTAGAATTGTTACCTTGATCTAAGGAATAGGTTTAAGGCATTTGGTTAGTTGCTTCTTGTCTAGTGATCCATTGTTTCTTAGGAATCTCAACCGCCATGTTAGAGGCACCACTTTAAATCTAATAAAACCCTTTTGGTATGGGTGTAAATTAAATAACTGTAGCTTGTAAGAACCACCCAATATGATAAAATAGTCTTCCACGTCTTGAAATTTCATTATTATGAAATTGGAATAATTTCTACTCCTCTTGTTTATGTTACTAATCTTAATTTTATAACCCTTTTTATAAGGAAACTTACCAAATGAACTTATGATCTTGTTGTTTCCTTTTCAAAATTGTAATTTGAAAATTAAGTATAGTTGGTTGAAAATGTTTGCTAACGTAAACTCCTCTAACTTTTCTCTAAACAATAAATGATAAGGGAAAGGAAAGTTAGTGTCTCTTATTATACGGTGGTGTTGCTTGAAGTGATATTTCTTAGCTAATTTATCCTCTTCACGTAACGTAGGAATACATTGTGCTATTATAAAATGAATCTAGTTTTCACAACTCAAATTATCATCAAAGATCTTGGTATAACATTTAGAGTTAGCTTCAGAAATGATCTAGCGGTTTTAATCCTTCTTGAGCTCGATAAACCTATCTCTATACCATAACCACTTACTAAGTTTTGTTGCAATGTAACTTGGTTAAAACCTTCTTACCTTAGTAAGTACACATGTGATTATAAATCTCCTCAAGTTGATTTAAAATGTTATGAGTTAATCATGTTTATAACACTAATACTTACATGTAGAAATAAGGGAATCACCCTCTTTCTAACCTCAACTCGTGGACTTAGAAGAACAATGATTATATATATATAAAATATATATATATATATAAATAACGAACTTCATTCTCTCTCTCTCTCGGAAAGAAAATAAAATAAAATGAATTAGTGTTGAATACTTTCTTGGTTAGGCATTATGGTGTAATGACAATGGTGTTGATTGTGAAATTACAATCAATATGGTCCAATAAGGGTGAATATAATGTTTCATAATCATAACACACACACACACACACACACACACACACACACACACACATAGTGTACATATACCTTATAAACAAAAATAGGAATGTGTAATTATTTGTAATTTGGAAAACTCATCAAATATATAATTAAACAACTTTGGTTGGATAAACAATGTTATCATTGTTACCCCTTAAAAAGTTAAAATTGAGGTGATCAAAAACTATTGCTTCAAATGGGATAAGTGATGTTTACTAATCTTAGTTATGTGATATTCATATGGATTACACGCTAAATGGTTGGAGTTTTGTAAGTAACTTAGGTATTGTGTTGTATTCCTAAATTTTAGGTGAGAAAGTAATACAAATAATCGAATGATTGTGATAATCGCACAAATTAGATATGCCTTTGGCTATTTGACTCTTAGGAAACTCTTTTATAATATTTCATTCACATAGAAAACTCTTAGTATATTATTATAAGATAAATGATGAAGCCCTTATTGCAAGGACTAAGAATAATGACTAACTAATCTTTCCACCTACCTTGGGTATAGATGTCTTTTGTAATCAGTATAAACACTAGTATAAAAAATTAATTTGGAATTGTTTTGGGGTACTCTTTAAAACATTATTCCATTACCACTCAATAGGGTGGTGAAATTCAAATTTCTTTGTGTAAAATGGATTCAACCCCTAGTTAATAAGTGTATTTTTATATTTTTCTCTTGCGACCTAATGGGCCAAATTACGACCAAATAATTGTTAAGTAAAAGTTAACATTAGTCCCATATCTTGAGAAGAATTAGACCTTACCTTTCCTTAAAGGAAAATGAGTGTTGATCTCTTGTACGCTTGAGGAAAGTATGAACGGAAAGGTTGTTGCATCCCATCATGGTGGTATATTGTAATTTTCATAAGTATGTTGATAAGATTTGGGAAACATTCTCTTTAAATGGATTTTTTTGCATAACTCATTCATGTTTTCTTTTGATTATAGTATTTAAGAAATGATAAAATTTAAGTAAAACTTTTCTTATATCGTATTGAACTGGAAATTTGTGGTTTGTTGTTTCATTAAGGAGTTATGGCTTGTTTGGGGCGTAGAAAGTTCTAAAATTGCTTTGTCATAGTGAGAACTTATATAAAAATTATAAACAATAATAAATTCAATTTTCATTTATGAGACTTCTAAAGCAATCTTGGCTCGAATAGAAATGTTCTATAAAATGGTACATACTATGAAACTTTGGAAACCAAACTAGAAAACCAATCCTAACCTAGTAGTTGACTATATATATATTGTTATCCAATTTTACCCCGGGAAAAATTGGTCAAACATGACCCTGCGCAGGAGCTAATCGAGGGGATGGTTCAGTCATGCGATCCCCCAATTTAGATCCAAAAACCAAGGGGTAGGTGAACTCGACTCAGAGGAGCAAAGTTGAAAAGGAGGCCAAACATGCTAAAAGATATCAGAGGCTCAAAAGGAAGAAAATGGGGAAAGGATCAAAGTTTTGGGACTTCACATAGTGTTCTCTCGAGGCCCTGAATCAGCTAAGTATGGACAGTGCAGGCGGAAGGAGCCATGCGTCCCAATGGTGCAATTCAAAGGCATGGACAAAAAGTGGTCCCCAAACAAGCGCCAGCTTTCGCCACTTGGTCAGAGTCAAAAGGGGACAGAGCTGGCCATTAAAAAGTCCAAGGTCGGCGAGCAGAGCCACGTGTCAGCTCAGTGCTCCTCAAAAGTTAAATTTAGGAGCAAGTCCCAAATGAGTGCCATCCCGCCACGTAGTCAGGGTCCGAGAAAGACAAAGTCAGTCGTTGAATAGTCTAAGGACCAGTGGAAGCCTCCATGTGCCTCGTCCGCGTAACTTCAAAAGTGAAATCTAGAGGCAGGTCTCAAGTGTGCGCTGAGCCTCCACGTGTCTCGGGTCAGGCATATGGTCTCCGCATAATAGAAGGGACTTAGGTAGAATACAAAGGAACAGAACAGGCCCGTGAATGACGCCACATGTCAGTGTGGCGCAACTTCAGGAGTAAAAGGAGGGGATTGAATCTTCAAAGCACGTGGGGCTGCCATGTGGGCCTTGAATGGACAGACTCTTTTGCATATTACGATCCCGCATCAAACATCTGACCCTCGACCTTTAGAAAACCATATCTTTCAATTGGAAGCTCATAATTGAGAGGGAGAGGAAGTTTTGGAAAGCTCTCGACGTCATCTTCTCACCTGCCACCATTAATGATTCAGTCTACCATTTTTAAGGCTGTCAAGTCTCTCACCCATCACCATAACAAAGAATGGAATCCTTTCTTGCCCAGCAAGGAAGAGCACGTGAAGGCATGGGTCTTGTAGTGAAACCCATCATTGTTGCAGGTGGATTTCAACGCTTTCTGGGGTGGTTACAGTGGTTGGATTCAATGCTCTTGCAAGGGTGGTTGAAGTAGAGTTCACATTTTCCATCTCTCCATCTCTCTTTCTTCTATATATTGTAAAGGAGGGGCATATTTCTAGGGTTGAATGTGGATCTTAAGCCTTCTCCCTTGGATTTTTAATGGCATTTTCTAGCCTCTTGTCCACTAATGATGTACTGTGTGAACTCCTGGAGCAATAAAATTTGTTTTGTGATGCATTTTTTCCATCCTTCCTTATTTTATTGTCTCTTCTAGCCTCTCATCATTGCAAGGTATACTTTGCATACTTATGGTGTCTATTGCAGGTTTTGGAAGCTGTGATTAATGGGTTGAAGTGTTGTTCTATGTGAACTCTATCTTTGGTCTGTGATGCATCTTTCCATCCTCTCCATTTCTCGCCTCTCTCCATTTTAGGTGGTTAGATTTGTGATCAGCAAATTCCTTTTCTTATGTATCACCGCTTTAGTGTAGGCTTTGTTTTATGCATTTCTCTCTCTCCCTGGTCCCTTGGAAGGTTAGATTAGGATTAGATAGTCTGCTTGCACTGGAGTAACTTGTGGTAGGTAGTTTAGGAAGAAGAAGCCAACTTTCTTTGGTGGAACATCTCAAGTCTGTAAGTCCCACAACTTGAGAGATGGTCCAATGTTATGCAGATCACACTGGATGCCCCACTCAAATCCGAGGCCATCCTGGGTGCTTTGTGATTTTTCACTAACATATATTTCACCCATATATATATATATATATATATGTATGTATGTATGTATGTATGTATGTATATGTATACTATCATTTAGTGACCATAAAAATAATGGCCAAATTAAGTCAACACCTTTAACTATGCTTGGTATTATGTGAATCTTCTTCCTTGACCTTAGTGAATAATGTGGATGTTTGAACTATTTTAAAAAGACTCGTGAACCATTTTTTTTTTTCAAAATTTAGAGTAATGATGAGTTAGGAGATGAAACCACATGGAACTTGGAAACCTTTTCTCTCTCATTGTGTGGTATTTGTGACACCTTGGATAGTTTCCTTGAGTGGGCTCGTATGCAACTAGTATGCAAAACTTGTTAACCCCTTTAAAAAAACATTTATGTTCTCTTCACTCACCCATCATTATTTTTCCTTTAATTTTAGACCTTATGTTGTACATCCTCTTATTTGGACCCTTATAGGAAAGTTAGATGATGAGGAAAATGAATTCGGTTTATACAATTCTCCTTGGTTAACATTCTCCTATTTGAGATATACTTGTTCTTGGACCATGTTGCATTTGAAGAGACATGTTGTTAAGAAAATTTACAAAATAAAATATTTTAGTTCCTTTTAAAATGACCTTAATGTTGGACTTACACTACATGTGATCTTTTAGAGGTTTTAGACAATGAGGTTGATAATAGTTCCTTGGAAGAAATAAATTCCTTTAATTAAAATTAATCTAAGTAAGAGAAACACTTAGTACTTGACCAAGTTTGAATTGGTGGGACATGTTTGTTGTGTCCAACAATTGCATGATATGACGTGATACCTCGTAAGATCTTATCCCTATCTCTTCCAGTGACTTCCAGGAGGAAGTCTAATTTTAGGAGAGGGGGATGTAGTGCCCACATTTTCTAGCCTTAGTTATCTGCTGACTTCTTAACCAATAGTTATGATTTGATAAGGATCTTGACATATTTTGGACATGTATGGTGATTCAGGTGCGTAGCACCAATTTATCGTTGATTAACATTATGACATATTTCATTTGATGTTGTGGATACTGACATATTGTGATGTTATCTGGACCAAATTTATATATGTTGGATACTTAGTTAGTCACATGTCTTAATGTTATAGATTATTTGTTTATCGATGAGTACATATGATAGCTTGGATGTACGTCCTTTATATTTATCTCTATGGCTAATTCATGGTGAATTGAGTGAAATGGTGCATGTTGATCAGTTATGTTTCGATATTGATGTTGTGATGGCATAGAATTCATGTTTGGACTGATTTTTTTTTAGTAGATGGTTTACTCATGTATTGGGTAGATGTGTTTAATGTGTGCATTGAGTGTGCAGGTGACAGGTCACAGGAGAATGTGGGTTTTGTGGTGGCTACACGAATTATGCACAAGCGACCCACATGGAAAACCCTAACCATGTTAGTTGTATGAGGCCTTAGTATTAGATTCATTATTTTGGGCACCATGTGTAACCATCATTTGTGATGTAATATGTCATGCAAAATTAATCTTGTTTAGAATGTTTTATTTTGTTAAGTAAACCTGGTTTGGGGACCTAACGACCCCCACTTGCATTAAGTGATACATTTAGGTAAGTGTGTGTTAATTAGAGGGGATTAGGGTCACATGTTCACCCTTGAGTGGGCCCCACATCCTCTACACTTGTGCCCAAAAGTTCCAAACCCGAAATTGGGCTAATTATGGCATTTCATGTGACCTCTTTTTAGCTTTGGGAGTCACTTAGCATGAATTTAGGTCCTTGGACCCTACCTATTTGGTAGGGGCTTAATTCCAAGTCAAAAAGGTTTTCCTTCCAATTTTTCCTCTTTCTTGTCCCCATCTTTGTTGGAATGGGTGTGTTGTGAGAATTTGCATAAGTTTGTCCCCCTTCTTTTTGAGTGATTTGTGGAGAAGGGTATTTTAATTTAAATTTATATATTCTTTAATTTTGGGGAATATTTGACTTGGAAGGAAGAGAGGAGTGACACATGTCACCTCCTCATTGATGAGGAAATTTTTTGGCTTCTATTCAAATTATTCCTCATGGGGTAGAAAAGGAACTATTTTTTGGGAGTATTTTGCTTGGTGCTTGAAGATTTTGGAGCTAGAATTGCTTGAGGAAGACAAAGTGGGAAAATATTAGAGTGTTGGAGATCTCTTTGAGGTAGGCTCTTTGATCTCATTTTATGCTTCATGTTATTTTAGATCTTAGCTTGTTTATAGTTGGAATGTATGTTTAGTTGCTTGTATGGTTTATTGCTTAAGTATGTTGTTGTATTTATTTTTCTCCATCCATCATATGGCTTGATGGATGTTGGAGTTATATGGGGGAAGAGAGAGGGATTTTCCCTCTCAAACCTCATGGCTTGATGCACAAGCCATGTAGGTTCCTGTTAGTGCAAAATCACAGCACCCCCAAATGAGTTCTACGGGTCTACTTTTCTAAGGCAGGGTCATTTGGTGTGATTGCATAACATTGAAATTTCCCAAGGTGTGGGACCTTGCAAAAGTGGGAAAGCTCTCCATATTAAAGGTTGGTTCCTATTCCTCTGTTTAGGTGCATCCGTGGAAACTTGTAGAGGGTTTGTTCTTGAACCTAATTTAAACTTTACCAAGGAGATTGGGATAGAAGAATTACAGAAATTAGAACAAAGCTACACTATGAGGTGATGCATCAAAGGAATGATGGACACTTGTTTTTCCAATGGACACAAACCAACCAAATGCATATGATAACTAAACACAGATAACCAAATTTATAATGAAAAATTAGATGAAAGCAAAAGAGACAAGAGAGGATCTAAAATCGATCACATACATGTTTTATTGCTCTACATATTGATACAATGCATTACAAGGAGGCCAAAAGGCATAAACGTATTACAGTTTAGTGGAAGGTCTGAAACCCCATGAGTTTCTTTTCCATAAGAAAAAGGGAGCCTGCAAAACAAAGAATATCCAACCCTTTACAATGAGTCTCGAGCATGTATTTATAGATCCGATATCAGATGGTAGAAAGAGAGAGAAGTGGGAAAAAACCCATCTCAAGCTCAACCACCACTATTTAATGACTCCCATGAAATCTGCCCCAAAATATTCCTTTACTGCATCAACCAATGGTTTGGCGCCTTGAAAGAGGAGGGAATGGTGGAGCAGATCGAATCTGATCTGGTAGTTGGAAGAAAGAGATCTTGCATTGAAAGCCATGAAGTTTTTCTCCATTTTTCTCCCACCTAACCTCCCAAAAATTAAATTTTTAGACCTCCATGGTGTAGAAGAGGTCGATATCTTTCCAACGGTGTTAGATTTGCAATATTTTGAGCCCTGAGTCGAAAGATATGCCCCTTCGAAGTTTACATCGGGTCCGTACAAATGGGTAGGAAAACCAGTTTGAAAAACGGGCCCACTTTTTTAATATGGGACACGTGGCAGCTAGATTAGGGAAAAATCAGGTTTGTGGGCTTAGAACTTAACTTTTCCTCTTTTTCACAAGAATAAAAAAATCTAGAAAATCCCCATGGCTCCGCTACTTCACTTGGACACATGGACCCCTTTGGTTGGTTGGGAGATGTGCTTCAATATTTCCCTTTGTGTCTTTTGTCGAAAGGAAAATTTCCACCTTTTTCCTGACTCCCCGCTTTGGTTTGACTCGGGATAAGACGCTAAATTTTTCCCTTTTGGTGGAGTCGTGGCCCATTTTTCAACTTTTACACCTTTTGGGGTAAAGGGAAAAAAACTAACTTTTCCCCGCGATGGCCCGCTTTAGATTAGGACATGCGGCGACACTGACACTCGTTCAAAAACCCTTTATCTATTTAATCCTTGAAACAACACCATTTTGACACTTGGAATCCTTCACCATCTTAGGCTATGCATTGACAATTCAACTGACTTTTCCCCTTTATGAGATTGGACACGTGGAGGCATCGCGCTTGTTTGAAAGGTCGGCTCAAAGCTTTTCCTTTGGAGGAGCATCGAGTTGACACTTGTCACCTTCCATAAATTTGTGGACTTTTCAATGGTTCCTCTTATCTTTTGGACTCTGGGCTACGTGGCGAGCTCATGCTCATTTGGGTCTCCGCCTTTGGACCAACTCTTGGAAATGTGCCAGGATGACACTTGGCACTCTCCACTTGCACATTCATACTTAGCCAATTTTAAGGCCCGCCTATCTGCCTTTGACTCCTTTTGATCATTTGAACCTGTCTCTTTTCCTCCCTAGGACATGTGGAGATGTGGCGCTTGTCTGAGCCCTTCCTTTTGGACTCATCCTTGGAGAAGTGATGTTAGGACACGTGGCTTCCTCCGCTTGCTTCTCCATACTTAGTCAATTTTAGACTCTTTCCCTGAACTATTTTCGAGCCCGAGAACTTTGAATCCTTGCCATTTTTTCCCCTTCTTTTCTGGCCTCTTTGCGGCACTGCTCTTTTCTCTCTGACCCTACAATTTTATTGTTGAGCCTACTTGTAGCTTGCAAAATAGTTTTAAGGCATGAAACGGCTTGACAAAGTCATTTTTTCCCACATAGGGTCATTTCTTCTCTCTCAGCTTCCGCCACTCCATTTCTAAGTTTTTTGGCTACCTGTTCATAGGATTTGAATGTGGTTTCTCAGGTCCTTCCTCTACGGGGTCGTGGCCTATCCAATATTCTACCTGGGGGGTGAAATATGGATAACAATTTGGTGACTCACATGGGTATCTGCTTGCTAGATGAAAAGACCAATT
The DNA here is from genome assembly GCA_018340775.1 of Taxus wallichiana var. yunnanensis. Lineage (NCBI taxonomy): Eukaryota > Viridiplantae > Streptophyta > Pinopsida > Cupressales > Taxaceae > Taxus > Taxus wallichiana. The sequence continues at coordinate 600,423,806 of CM031239.1, read as the reverse complement.
ACCTTGTCATATCCGTTGGGCATGGAGTCGAGAACATCAGCCTGATGTTGGTTCTGCTTTTGATTCATGAGCCCACTGTTTGCACTCTCAATTTTATAAGAAATCTCGAAATAGAGGTTTCTTAGAGTAGAAAATTGTTTCGACCTAGGGCTTCATATGTATTTCTGAATGGATTGCACAAGAGAAAAAAAACAAGCACCACGACTATATACAAAATTGAAATCATACATGCTCCAAGTAGAGCATGCAGAGTGTGCAAAGCACTTAGGAGAAAATCAACCTTAACTACAACAAGACAATGTGCATAAGCACTTAGAGGAAAAGAAACTAAGCTAATATGTACAAGGTAAGAAACTTTCTTCTAGTAGAAGTGTTTGAGATAGATCCCATTCAATGGGATCTACGTAACTCCTCACCCTCCAATGTAGATAATTGGAAATCATTGCTACTTTTACATTTTATGACCATGTAAGGGCCACTCCAAATGGCATCGAACTTGGAGTGTCTCCCTGGTTTTTCTCGGTCTGCATCCCATTTCAACACTAGGTCTCCTTCCTGAAAGGTCCTTACTCTAGCCTTCTTGTCAAAGCATATTTTAATTGAGGCCTGACCCTTCTCCATTGTTTAGAGTTCATGTTCTCTGGTTTCTTCCAACTCCATCAGTTATGCATATCTGGCCTCCATGGTTCAAATTAGGACATCTCCAGTTGTGCTTCATGAGTTCCAAGGCTGGTAACTCTAGTGATATAGGCAACACTGCCTCTTTCCCATAGAAAAAATTGAATGGGGAGCTGCCTGTAGATATTTTGGGTGTTTTCCTATCAGCCCATAAGGCTGATTTGAGCTTTGTGTGCTAGGTCCTCTGGTTTTCATCAAGAGTTCTTCTGATGATCTTCAACAGGTTCTTGTTTGTGGACTCAGCTTGACCATTACCTTGAGGGTAATAGTTTGATGAAGTGCTTAGCTAATTTCAGTTCTTGATAGCCCACTCTGTGACCTTGGAACCTATAAATGCCAATGCATTGTTTGATATAATGGTAGTTGGCACTCCAAACCTGGTCACTAACCCTTCATAGAAATCTAGTATGCTAGATTCATTAGCTTCCTTAAGTGCCACTACCTCGGTCCACTTGGTGAAATAATAAGTTGCTGTCAAAATCCATTTGTGGCCTTGGCTTGAATTTGGATTGATGACTCCAATGAAGTCCAATCCCCATTGCATGAAAGGTTGATCAACTGAAATTGGGTGCAATGGAAGTGCTGCTAGCTTTTCTTTTCCCTTGAAGAATGCACAATTCTTGCACTTTTTGATCCATGCATAGTAGTCACCAAACACTCTGGGCCAATAATATCCTACCTTCATGATTTTTAGTGTTGTCACCCTTGGAGAAAAATGGCCTCCAGCTGCTCCAACATGGAATTCTTGTAACACTCTTTCAACCTAATTTGTCCCAATGCATCTTAGCAGAACACCATTGATGTCCCTTTTAAACAAGACACCATCAATGAAAACATATGGGATGGCCTGGAGTCTGAAATGCCTTCTTTTTCTTTACTCATCCAATGAGGACATAGGCGGTTTGAAGGAAGTGCACCATGTCTTGAGTCCAACAAGGAGCAGGTACATCAAGCATCTTCTTCTTCTTGACTATTCTGTAGAACAAAAACAACCTCTTTTCATTGTTTCTTCTTCTTGCTGACCTAAGGCTAGTTGTTCACACAACCCCTTACCACGGACCAGCTTAGTGACCTTGATCTCAATGTCATACTCCATGACACGAGTGATCCATCCTACTCATTTTTCATTCAGATCCTTACTGAGAAGGAAGTCTTTAACTCCTGCATGGGAGACTAGCAATTGGATCTTATTGTTCGAAACCAGATGCTTGAAATTTTTAGTCCTCTGATCACTACCAAGACTTGATTTTTAATGAAGGAATATCTCACTTCATAGTCTTCTAGACCCTGACTAAAGAAAGCAATTGGTTGTTATGTGCCTTCTTTTTTCTGTTGAACAAATATTGTAGAAATGGTGTCACTGCCACCAAAGGCATATAATATGAAGTCTTTGGAGAAATTTGGATTCACAAGAGTTGGGGCTTGTGATATATCTTCTTTGATAGCTTCAAATCTTGCCTTTCCTTCAGCTTATCCATCTGAATGCTAAAATTTTCTTCAACATCAATGTTATTGGCTTAACAAGGGCAACAAAGTTTGGGACAAACCTTCAAACAAAGTTGATCTTCCCTAAGAAGCTTTGAAGATATTTCTTGTGACTTGGCAATGGAAATGCTCTTATTGCTTCAACTCTCTCTGGGTCAAATTTACAGACCCTCCTTAGACACAATATGGCCTAAAATCCTGCCCTCATGGGCCAAGAATATGCATTTTTTAGGGTTCAATGATACCCCAAATCTCCTGCATCTTTGAAACACTTGCCTTAGGTGAAAAAGGTGGTCTATTGCATTCTTGGAAAAAACAATGATGTCATCCAAATAGATCAACACTATTTTGTTGATTATCCATTTGAAGGCCATATCCATAGCTCTTTGGAAAGTGGCACCAACATTAGACAATCCAAATGGCATTTTTTGTATGCATAGGTGCCCCATTTGGTGGTGAAAGTAGTTTTGAACTGATCATCTTCTTTCACCATGATCTGATTGTATCCTGAGTAGCCATCTAAGAGAGAGAATCTCTCTGACCCAGACACCACTTGCAAGATCTACTCCATTGAAGGGAGTGGGTAATGATCTTTGAGAGAAGCTCTTGTTCAAATCTCAAAAGTCTACACACAATCTAATCTCTCCATTATTTTTTTTGATTAGGACCAGATTAGCAACCCAAATTGAATGTTTGATTGGAAATATTATACTTGCCTCTATCAGCTTGTTCAGCTCCTTCTTCATCAGAGGCTCAATGTGTGGATTGATTGGTCTCTACTTTTTCCTGATGGGCTTGGTAGTTAGATCTAGTTCAATTGTGTGTTGTGCTAGCTTTGGATTGAACCCTCTCAGGTCTTCATAAATCCAAGCAAATACATCTGGAAATTATTGGAAAAGTTGTATGAATTCATACCTTTCTTTCTCGGTAGCCACTTTTCCAATTTGAAGTGTTTTACCTTCTCCAACTGGGATTGATTCTGAATCTTCTCTAATCGTATGTTAGCCTTCTCTTTTTGAAACTGATCATTAGGATTGAAGATGGACTCCAATGTCACTAAGCCTTTGGGAAGCTTGTTTGTATGTAGCTGTACTATTTGATTCCCATATTGCTGCTCTAACCTATTTTGATTTCTAGTTGAGAATTCAGCCTCTTCTTGCAAAAAATTAATGATCTATTGATCATTCTCAAACACTTTCCAGCATGTGTTGTTGTCTGGCACTACTAGTCTCACAACCACATGGATATGTGGCTATTCTTTGTCTCTCTTGATGTTGTCCACCACATCAAATGCTACTCCAACCTATTGTAAGTCTATCAGAAGCTTCATTCTTCTTCCGGGAATGGACACAATGCTGAAGGCTTTGAAATCTTCCATGAGATCCCATACTCTACTCTTATAGTTCTTGAGCAGGTCATTCTTGACAGCATTAAGTCCTATGACTTGATTGGAAACCAACTCACTATCACCAAACACTTGCAAGTTCTTGATTCCTAGCTTCCTTTCCCAATGAAGACCATGGACTAAAGCCTCATATTCAGCAGTGTTATTTGAACAAGAAAACTAAAATCTGAAGGTTGAATAATATTTCATACCTTTGGGGACACAATCATAGCTCCTCCTCCAACTCCTTGTCTACTCCTTGAGCCATCAAAGAATAATTTCCATACCTCATTATCATCTTTATGTTTTGGCTTAATTAGGGCAGGAAGAGGATGATTCTCTTCATGTAGATAGTAGACACCTAGCTCAGATTCTTCCATCTCCTTATAAGGGTCAAAAGCATGTATTTTTGTTGGCCCATTCATCTAGAGTCAAGTCTGGGATACATCCCACCTTGGTATCTGCTTCACAAGTGTTTAGGAGGTCTTCTTGATCAAAAGTTGAGTAGTTGGCATTGATTGGGCTAGGCACATAAGATTCAATATGGTAATCAACAATGGGCTCAGATCTGATTGTGGCCTTCACCCCATACCTTGTTCTAAAGAGCATATGTGACCAATCAAGTAGACAGATAGCCTCCAATTTTGGCAGTGAAGTCCTGGATAAACACAAAGCAAAATGTGGTGGCAAATGTATGACTGACACATTCTGCAATATAGTCACATTGGGGCAGGCATGTAGGGTGAGGCTCAGATCTTTGATGATTCCAACAGTTGTCACTATTGTCCCATCTAATTGTACTACTCCCTAGAGATGACTTCATATTGGAGACCCAGTTGATCAGCTATTTGTTTGGGCATTATAGAACTACTTTCCCAGAATCAATCATACAATTGTGCACCAACTTGTCCCCAATAATCAATGAAACATAGAAAGGGGGAGGTCTCATGTTCTTACCTTGTTGTTCTCCATGGTTCCTCCTAGGTTGAGTTGAATTGGTAAGCACCCTCTCTTGCTAATTAGGGGGTTGATTTGAGCTTGACCAATTTTGTATGGCAGTTTGCAATAGATCCTTCGTCCTGGAATGGCCATTGACTCCCATAGTGAAATGTTCACACTTGTCCTCTTCATTTGCTCAATGATATTGAATGATCTATCCTTTTTCTACCCCTTCCTAGTACATTATTTTCTTACACATGGGTTGACACAACTAGTGCCTGAGTGGATTTGGGAGGTGGCTTGGATTGGCTCTGCATATTGGGAGTTGCATTTGGAGCACTAGAACCTTATGGAGTGATGGAAGGTTGAGGGTTACCTAAGTTTAGTGGTTGACCTTCTCCAATGTTTCTCCTTTTAGACCGTGTATTGGTAGCTACACTTTGAGAAGGGAATTGGTTCATCCCATAGAAGTCTTCAACTTGCCATTGACAAGCATAGTTTCACTTGGAGGTCCCTCTTGTTGAGATCCTTGTTGTTGATCCCCTTCTTGGCTAGGTTCTTGAGACACCATATTGGTTTACACCATCAAGGCATGATTTATTGCTCCATTGAAGCACATTGATTGATTATGTGGCTGATTACATGGGAAACACCATTCATACTCTTGTGCCATGTTATTTTGTGCTAGAACCAATGCCCTTGATGTTGAGGTTGTATTTGGATCATAAGACCTAAAAGGTCTAGCAGCTTGAGGTTATCCTTGGTTTTGACTCTAATTTATAGTCTGAGATGGTGGTCTATTTTGTTGATATTGAGGTCTAGCCTGATATTGAGTCTGAGGCTGATATGGCCTAGAGCTCTGGGCTTGTTGTCTTTTGATGGTCACCAACTCATTCCCTAGGTTCTGAAGTTGTTTCATGACTTCTGAAGTTATTTTGAGGTATTAGATGATGAGGTGGAGGCTTCAGCTGAGCTTTGACTCCTGGGAGTAGGTATAGGGGCTAATGTGGGCATTTGGCTAGTATCTGGGTTTCCTAACTCAGGGTATAGAGGCATGGATGGCCTAGGAGTGATTTTTCAGCCTGAATCAAACGGTTCTCAGCCCCTATGGAAAGGTTATAGACTACGGGTATGGTTGTACCCCCATTGACTGAATCATCAAAGAAATATCAGAATTTAAAGCCCTAAGAAAGTATAAGAAGGCACCTTCGTTAGTGGGCTTTACTGTTGTTGGAATCTTATCCCAGGTCCATTGAAATATGAGGTTGAAGTCTATCAGTTGCTCGTTCAGGGATCTCTTGATTGTTGTTAGTTTTCTCAGCAAAGATAATTTATCACCTTTCTCTCTAAACTGGTTGTGGAGAGTTGTGCACAACTGGTTTCAATTTTGGATAGAGCCTGCCTCAAGGCTTCTGAACCATTATGAAGCTTTCCCTTTTAATGAAGAGGTGAGCAACTTGACTACAATGTCCATCTCATGGATTTCATGGATTGTATAGACATTTGCAATATCTTGGACATGATCACCAGGAGAAGTCTGGTTTTCCCAGTGAAATATGGGATGCTCTTTAATGTTGCAATGGGACCGGATTTTGTGCATTTAGGGAGTGGACTGCTGCCAGTGAAGTTGACATATGGATTTGGTTGTGCCATTTTGATTGGCCTAAGAACCCTTGCAGATTGAAAGAAAGGCCTTACAGGTGGAGGTGTTGATAGATAGCTCTAATTGGTGGAGATAGAGGTCTCTGGGTTCTTCTTCTTTCTCTCCCTCTATTTGGGGATAAGTCTAGATAGACAAATAATATCTCTTCTCTGGTTCTTGATTGTGTTTGCATTCTTCTCATGAACTTGCTTGGACTACTGAAACCAATGGAATTATTTCTTTTGGAGTCACCAGATGTACAATTTTAGGACCTTTTAAAAGCCAGAATCACAACAAGTATACATCAATTCTTACTGTAATAAGATGGAGACTTCTAGTCCCACCGGGCATGCCAAAAATGTTAGTGTAAAATCACAACACCCCCAAATGAGTTCTAAAGGTCTTCTTTTCTAAGGTAGGATCATTTTGTGTGATTGCATAACATTGAACTTTCCCCAAGGTGTGAGACATTGCAAAAGTGGGAAAGCTCTCTAGATTAAAGGTTGGTTCCTATTCCTCTATTTAGGTGCATAAGTGGAAACTTACAGAGGGTGTGTTCTTGAACCTAATTAAACTTTACCAAGGAGACAGGGGTAGAAGAATTACAGAAATTAAAAAAAGCTACACTACGAGGTGATGCACCAAAGGAATGATGGACACTTGTTTTTCCAATGGACACAAACCAACCAAATGCATACGATAACTAAACACAGATAACTAGATTTATAATGAAAGATCAGATGAAAGAAAAAGAGACAAGAGAGGATCTAAAATCGATCACAGACATGTGTTTTATTGCTCTGCAGATTGATACAATGCATTACAAAGAGGCCAAAAGGTAGAAATGTATTATAGTTTAGTGGAAGGTCTAAAACCCCATGAGTTTCTTTTGCTAGAAGAAAAAGGGAGCCTATAAAACAAAGAATGTCCAACCCTTTACAATGAGTCCGAGCCTGTATTTATAGATCCGATACAGATGGGAAAGAGAGAAGTGGGAAAAAACCCAGCTCCAAGCTCAACCACCACTATTTAATGACTCCCATGAAATCTACCCCAAAATTTTCCTTTACTGCATCAACCACTGGTTTGGCACCTTGAAAGAGGAGGGAATGATGGAGCAGATCGAATCCGATCTAGTAGTTGGAAGAAAGAGATCCTGCATTAAAATCCTAAAGTTTTTTCTCCATTTTTCTCCCACCTAACCTCCCAAAAATTAAAGTTTCAGACCTTCATGGTGTAGAAGAGGTCGAGATCTTTCCAACAATGTCAGATTTACAATATTTTGAGCCTTGAGTTGAAAGATATGCCCCTTCAAAGTTTACATCGGGTCCGTACAAATGGGTGGGAAAACCAGTTTGAAAAATGGGCCCCCTTTTTTAATATGGGACATGTGGCAGCTAGATTAGGAAAAATTGGGTTTGCGGGCTCAGAACTTAACTTTTCCCCTTTTTCACAAGAATCATGAAATCAAGAAAATCCCTACGGCCCCATTTCTCCGCTTGGACACGTGGACCCTTTGGTTGGCTAGGGAGATGTGCTTCAATATTTCCCTTTGTGTCTTTTGTTGAAAGGAAATTTTCCACCTTTTCCTCTGACTCCTCGCTTTGGTTTGACTCGGGCTAAGATGTTGACTTTTTCCCTTTTGGTGGAGTCGCGGCCCATTTTGTAACTTTTACACCTTTCGGGGTAAAGGGAAAAAAACTAACTTTTCCTTCGAAGACCCACTTTAGATTAGGACACGTGGCAACCTGGCACTCATTTAAAAACCCTTTATCTATTTAATCCTAGAAACAATGTCGTTTGGACACTTGGCAGCCTCCGCTAGCCTAGGCTATGCATTGACAATTCAACTAACTCTGCCCCTTTCTGAGATTGGACACGTGGAGGCACCGCGCTTGTTTGAAAGGCTGGCTCAAAGCTTGCCTTTGGAGGAGCGTCGAGTTGACACTTGTCACCTTCCGTAGATTTATGGACTTTTCAACGGTTCCTCTTATCTTTTGGACTTTGGGCTATGTGGCGAGCTCGCACTCATTTGGGTCTCACCTTTGGACCAACTCTTGGAAATGCGCTAGGCTGACACTTGGCACTCTCCACTTGCACATTCATACTTAGCCAATTTTGAGGCCCCCCTAGTCTACCTTTGACTCCTTTTGACCATTTGACCCTATCTCATTTCCACCCTAGGACACGTGGAGATGCGGCACTTGTCTGAGCCCTTCTTTTTGGACTCATCCTTGGAAAAGCGTTGTTAGGACATGTGGCTTCCTCCACTTGCTTCTCCATACTTAGTCAATTTTAGACTCTTTCCCGAACTATTTTCAATCCTGAGAACTTTGAATCCTTTCCATTTTTCCCCTTCTTGCTCCTGGCTCTCTGCGGCACTGCTCCTTTCTCTCTGACCCTGCAATTTCATTTTCGAGTCTACCTGTAGCTTGTAAAATATTTTTAAGGCATGAAACGGCTTGAAAGAGTCATTTTTTCCCACATAGGGTCATTTCTTCTCTCTCAACTTCCGCCATTCCATTTCTGAGTTTTTTGGCTACTTGTTCATAGGATCTGAACGTGGTTTCTCAGGTCCTTCCTCTACGAGGTCATGGCCTATCCAATATTCTACCTGAGGGGTGAAATATGGATAACAGTTCCTTTTACTCCCCTCATATGGTTTGAACCCCTTTCCCCATTCTTGGAGAGGAAACCCAATGGGTTTGAAAATCCTCCCAAGAAGGATCTTGGAAAATGGGTGGAGCAATAAGGAGGGTTATGATGTATCGGAGAAATAAGGAGGTTGTGAAGAAATTGTTGTGTGCATCCTATGGTTGGACCACACTTTTGGCACCATGGATATCTCATCTTCTCTTCCCCATTTTGGAGGATGAATATGGTTTTCTCCTCCCTTCCTTGTTTGCAACATGTTGTGTTTTTCTTTGTGCATGGACTTGTCTTGTATGTGAATATCATGTTGTTATGTCTCCCTATATCTTGTGCACAAAATTGTGGAAGCTAGTTCTCTCTCCCATGGGCTTGGAGCAGGAAAACATGTCTTCCAACCTTGGAAATTCATGTAATTATGCCTAAAGGGTGGGTGGTTAAACAAGCTTCTTCTCCTTGTGTTGGTTATTTGAAAGACACTCAAAGTTGGATCTCAAGTTGGAAGTTGGTTGGAGTTCTTGATATCTTGGCTACTCATTTTGTCTCCAAATCGTGTGAACATAACTCTCATTGTAACTTTAAGGATATGGCTATGTGAGAGCTTTCATTGTCTTGTAAAATCCTCTTATGTATTGGGGGTTACTTGGAAACTTGAGTCACAAAAGTTTGCAACCTTCCTTTCAATCTTGAATGGAAATCTTTAATGATTCCATTGTGTATCTTAATTATTGGAAAAAAATGTTGTAGTTGAGAGGTAAAGCCCTTGGAAAAGAAAGCTTGTAAAATAGATGAATCATTTAATATGAAATTGATTTGAAACTCCATTTTGAAAAGAAAGTAGGTTTATTGAAAATATGGTCATTCTAGTAATAGATCTCTTTCTTGCAAATTTTGGTAGTAATATACAAAGAAATGAAATCAATTTTTACTTTCTTTCGCATGTGATAGCTAAAAAAAGATTAAATTAGAAAATCAATTTTAAATTGTTCTTATTCCACTCAGGTTGTAGTGATTTGGATTCATACTTCTTAATGGAAGAATCTTAATATCTAAGAACCTATTTTAAAACTGCTATAATTAAGATGTTTTAGTTAAGATTGTATGTGAATAAAAAAACTTAATATTCATAAATAATTTAGACTTTGGAATAATCCATTTTAAATGTGATATATAGATGAGTAAATTTAACACACCCGCAAATAAAATCTATTATTTTCCATCTTGTGTTTGTTTGAATATAGTGTATTATAAAAATATGTTGAATATATTTATATTTATAATATAACTATAATACATTGAAACATAAATATACCCCTCACTATATTATTACAAAGTAAATAATTTATTGGGATAATTCTAAAATATATTATAGTATATTAAATATATATCTATATACTATAATATATAATCGTTAATATAAACCGTTAAATTATTATACAACATTTAATAAATAATATATACATTATACAACGAACTTTTAATAAATATCAATGAACAAAAACTTTGGTCTAAAATGTTTATTGAAAATAAATAAAAAATAAATAAACAAGTTGTGGGGAGGGTCAAACCCTCCCAATCCCTACTGATAATCTCCATCGCTTCCACCCATAACTTTTCACACCCAACCCCACCTTCTTTCCACACCCACATCCCACGCACCCACCGCCTCACTTCTAGCATGCACAACCCACCTCCCTCTCCATGTGTCTCCACACCCTACCGTCCTCCCCCACACCTGCGTAGCCCACTCCACCTCGTCCACCCTCACTCCCCACGCATCCCTCCCTTCACACAGGCCCTTCTCTCTCCAAACCGTGGCCAACCCTCTCCAACCACTACCCACAATCTCTCGAGGTCACGACTCCATCAAAAACCTATGGATTTGCTAGTTTTGGGTCTCCAAATATTTGGTTCTAATAATACTTATTTTTATACATATTTAGGAGGATTTTACTCTCAAAAAACAATAAAAATAAATAAACCAATAATGAAACAATAATGAGACTTCTTTTCAAAATAAAACTCCATGAAATCAAACCCCCATAGCTCTTACACTTGCACAACAAGAATAAAACAAAATTAAACCCAAATGGAGAGAAAGAAGAGACAAAGATGTGCTAGGAAAATTTAGGGAAAAATTAGATCAAGGGCTGAGATCTCTTTGATCCTAGGGTCCACAATTAACCCTACATACTTTTGGGTCATGGGTATTTTAATGTGAATGGGAAATAAAGTTTAGGAGGTGTGTGGGTAAACAAGTTAAAATGGGGAGAGCTAATTGAATTAAAAGATGTGTAGGTATTTTATTAGTGACCTTAATAAATATATTGTAAGGTAAACCAAGATAGTGGAAATAAATAAACTTTTGAATTGGAAATTTGTTAACTAGTTAATTTATTTGAGGAAACCGAATTTATGTTGATAAACCGGATTTGTATAAATTAATTAAATAACATGGAATTGAGCTAGTAGATTATTTTATAGGGTAGAACAAATTAGTGTAATATAACTTCAATGGGGTTCAAAAAGTAACATTTAGTATCTATAAAAAAAATGTAACCAAATTTTTTGTTACACTTTGGTGTGGTTTACGGTGTCTTGAGGCAGGGCGCTAAATCTTTTCAACACGATGCACAACCCAAAGGGACAACACAATTGTATGGAACCATGACTAGGGAACAAGAGACTAACAACATTGGTCCATAAACGCTACTAATCTTATAATTTCTATAATACATTTAAATCACTCATGACAATGCGGTAATCAAATCTTATATTTTTCCACAATAGAAAAACAAGTCAAGGTTTCAATAGTTACGACAACAATACTCCACAATACATTATACTAGGGCATTGTCCCTTCTTCTAAAGTTTCCACAAGACCCCTTTCTAGAGTTTTACAAAGCATAAAAAGCATTCGTACAAGGAACTTCATAACCAACAATGATGTTATTTTCTACAAGTCTTTCCCTCATGTACTTGCAAAATCTATCTGCATAAGTATTAACTTGAGTCACTTCTGAGAACTGAGCATGATAAAGACTACACATTGGAATAAAATGTTACCATTAAAAATATCATTAAAAGAACCTTTTATTTAATGAAAAGGATTCCAAGCTCTAAATACTAACAACGCTATTAGACATGCTAGAAATTATATGATGTAAAAAATATTAGGAAGGAAGCCATAAGAATCTAATAAGAAAATGGTTTCAAGGACAACCAAAGTTTAATCAACATGTAAAAGTAGGGGTCAATGAATCGGTAAGTCCGAAATAATATGACAAGCGTATTGGGATTTCAATCATATAATCACATAGATTATATGATTGAAATCCAATACTCAAACATCATCAACATTTTCCTAACAATTCCCTAGGATCCAAAAGATTAAAGGTTAGAAATCCAACATCATATACTAACCACTATTTACCCCTTTCAAAGAAAATTTACCCCACAACAATCCTACACCTAATTGCTTACCAAGAACATACGGAGTAAGTTCAAAAAGGAAATTTCAAACATCTGATCATCTTGCCATGCTATGTACAATAGTCAAAAGTATGATAAAGGAAATAACCCATATTTAGTAAATCAAACAATTAAAATAATCTAATGCCACCATCTTACAAAGATTTAAATTATGTCCAATCAATTTAATTACCCTTAAATCTATATCAATAGAATTTAAGTAAATCGTCCCAAAGGAACCATGATTATATAGGGGTCGATCAATTTAATTTCACTCAAGTAATACAAGTGTCAAAAAAATATTAATCCTTAACTCATATACCAACACCGATGATATTTGGTCATGCCAAACTCTATACTGGTAGCACTAATACCAATTTGATGCAAATATAAAATAATACTAGTCATTAATTATTACATTATTATCAATGATATCTTATCTTACCCATTTATAAAATATACATGTAACTTTAATACTCTACATCATAGATATACCCTTGTTCGTACTAGAGGTGTGGAATTGCACATTTTAGCAGGAGTCCAACCCAAATAGATCTCCAATAATGAACGAAGATACACAATCAACAACAAAACTACATGTACTCGAAACTCTAGGATTTAGTTCTAGTATGTAAATATATCTCTTAGGGGAAAACCTAGTTTTATGGGTATCTCTTCTATACACCTCCAAGATGAGATACATAAACACATCGAAACAACCAAAGTTATCAACGATCTCTCTTATCATTGACCAAAATAGAAAAGAACAACTTACAGTAAGACGTCTCTGAATGTTTTTTTCCGATATTTATCACTAAATGTCAAAGCCTTGTAGCAAAGATATCACAATAGTATATACATGATCTGTAATCCTTTTTTTAAGAGGGGGTTCGATATAGTTTAAAAAAAAAATCTTACACACACAACCCTAGACACAAATTTCGTAGCAAGAACAATCCAAGGTATTATCCAGTGTTTCCACTATGCAATAATGAAACCACATCCACATTTTTATATTAAAACATTCTTTATCCCTTAATATCATAGGACATGTATAGATTCGTTTACCTCCTGGATAACAAGGGACACAGAGATCCACAAGAAATTATAAGATATATGAGTATATAAATAAACATATCTCAATACCCAAAATCAACAACCACAAAACACCCCACAAGAACAAATGAGAATTGCCAATGCAATCATTACAGAGGAATAAGCAACAAGAAGATGGGTAAGTCAATCCATGCAACCATTGGCATACAGGAAACAACAAGAATAAGTGAAAACCATGTGCCAAAACCATTTGAAGGCTCACATCTAGAAAGGAATCCCTAAGAAACAACTAACACAGGAAAGAAACTAAAAACATAGCATGGAGAGTGAGTAACGATTGCAAAACAACTATAAAACTCCAAGTAATTGTTAGTTCAGCAAATAAAAGCACCTCCTTTTCTGATGTGATCAAAGAAAGCATAAAAAAATCATATGATAGAAATTACCATGCATGTGATGAGCTCTACCACTTGCAAACAATGTTTACTAGGCGCATTCAACAACAATTAGACATCCCTCCAAAATCTGCTAGTTGGGCGTCCAAACCTCATACACCTCCATGTTGGGCACAGTGGGAGCTCCATTCAACAAGTGGCCTCTCTCTGAAGGAAATGTGGTATCAAAGACTGCAATGACAACACGATATACACAAAATGGGTTTACAGGAAGGCCTAGGAATCACGTGAGAGACAAGAGAAAAGACATAATCCACAACCTTGCAAACATCCTCCTAGCCTACGTCAAAATGGGACGTGGGAGCAGGATAGATACATCTATTGAAGCACAAAGGGACAATTTTTTTGCAGAGGTAGAAGCATGTGCTTCAACACCCACATATGCAAGGTGTGGAAGCATACACAAGGCAGGAAAATTTGGTGATAAATTGCCTCAAAGAAATACGGTCTCAAGGAAAACCACGACTGCAGGGTATGCCCAGGAGGGCCAACAACAAAACGGCTGCATAGATCTCCCTTGCCAACATGCACAACCATTTCAATCCTAGGCATAAAAACAACCACTAGCACCAAGAAGACATAAAAAGAACAACCAACATGTGTCCAACCTGTAGCGAAGCATAACCATTTCCCCCAAATCGTGGGCCAAGCAAGACAAAATAGGACAAAAACAAGGGAATAACAGCCGCCAGAAAAGAAAGGACATGTTTACTCAGAGACATGCATTTATCTGAAAGTTTCAAAGCCTTTTAACAACCCCCAAAAATAATCCTCCACGAGAGATCTCACGCGGCTGAGATCGGTGCAGGCACCAACAAGGTAAGGCCAAACACATCTAGCATTAAGGACGATTAAAGAAATGGTAGGTGGCCATCAAATCCACCCACCTCTAGCCAAACAAAGAACCAAAACACGAAGATTGAGTCCCCATCCCTTTCACGCCAAGCATGGTACATAATGATCAAGAGAGAGAGGCAAGGTCGGTGGGGGGGCAACATTAAATTCACCCCTAAATTTAGCAATTAAAACAACCCATGCATGAAGGGTTGGTCGACCAAGGTGGGATGTGGTGGCTGAAGCCTTTAATTAATTATTAAACATGAACACCACTTCCAAACAGTGGCGCCACCAACAAAACAAGCTCCTCTTCTTTTACGCCAATCGAGGCTCGGTCTACGAAAGTGACCAATCAAAACAATATAATAGTTTAAAGATAATTAAAAATGATGTTGATAACAATCGACACTAAAATAATCGAATAATCATCGTTCGAAAATTAAAATAATAATAATATTATTATTATTATTATTTTATTTTATAGCTTAAAATAATTATTAATCATAATCATAATGGTCGGCAATCAAGCTCGATAATAAAAAAATAGCCAAAGATTGACAATTCAAAATAATTATTATTATATGGATACTCCTTTTAACCGGACACACCCTAACAACACCAAACCGCCAATCAAGCCACCTCCTTGGATTCGAGACACGATTTGCCTTTAATAGGGTAATCATAAAGGATGTTGCGGAGGCCCTCCACTAGAAGCATCGACAAAGACACAGGGAGACAAGACGGGGAGGAAGGATGCATCCTCTTGTTTTGTTTACTTAATCCTTCTTTGCGACAAGGTCAAAGTCAACTAACGGTCAACGAGAGCACTCACAACCATTCCACGCTTAGCAACAAGGTCATTAAAGCAAGAACGGGGTAACCTCCGCGTCGAACGTTTGGGCATTACAACCGTATCCCTCTTGTTTTGTTTCTCAAGTTTTAATTCTTTTCTCCACCCCTTTGACATTTCCATCGTACATTTGATGTACAATTGCTAGTAATAAAAAACAATATAAAAACGTGACACATGGGATTAGAACAACAAAACATTTATCTCCGCCACAAAAAAATCATTACGAGTTGTACACGCATATCAAGTCTACCTCCACTCATGAGGTTTTTCTTTTGGTTTGAGTCAGTCTATCCGGATCTGTGGAAGGCAATAGTAATACATAACATAAACCAGTTGTAGATTGTACGAGTTTATTTTATAGATTCCGACGGAGCAAACCAGAATAATAAGAAACATCTTGTTTTTTCAATGCTTACAGTGACATGCAGATTCCTGAAAGACATTCATTTTGATAATTTGTTGTACACTGCACACAAGGAATATAAGGGAAATAGACATATTCACACCGGCTCGAAGATTAAGGAATATATAACATTATGACTTTAATTCCAAATTACGATTAAGTGATATGAGACTCTTTCAAGGGAGCCACTTTATCGTGGTGAATCACAATGCTGTCCATTTTTAATTTAGGTTCATTCACCCACAATAATGTTATAACTCTCAAGCTGAAAAATGAAAACATAGATATTTTTTTAGGCGTATTTTGATCGAATTCTAAATAAATCAGTTGATTACAGTATAGAAATGTGGGAATTGGTCATCTTATTCAATAAGCAGAAATGGTGGATATTTAACTCATCCCTCCACTTTTGATACTTTGGAACTCGACCCAAAGATTAATGACGTCATTCTCACTGATTAAAGAAAGTAAATATTTGTACACGTGGATTGGGTGCTTGTGGAAGTGCGGGTATTTACTTTATGGCCCTCCTGGAACGGGGAAAACAAGCCTTATTGTGTCCATTGCTAACTATCTGATAAAAAAACACTTTCTTTAATGTATTCCAACTCAAACTTTTACACCATTAAAAACAATAATGAACTAGGACAAAATCCATGTTATTATTAACGATAGTGATTTCTCTCTCGATTCGATTGAAAGGGAATTACCAAACAGAGATAAAATGGAGGTACAAAGAAAAGGAAATGGTTATAATGTTATTTAAAGTTCGCATTTTTTTTGGGAAGGGGGATTCAGTCTCAGACAGACTAAACAACTGGCTAGGGCGCTAGGGGTGTCTAAATTTAGAGAGTTTTATTATTGGTAACTTCTATTAGAATTTAATATGATTTTTTAAAATCTGAAATCATTATAAATACAATTTTTTATTGAAATTATAATAAAGTAACATAAAATTTATGCACACACACAAAAAGATATTATAATATTTTTGTTGGTAAAAATAAATATGTTTAATTTAATCTCATATGATATTGTTAATATTATTACTCACTCTTTGTAAGTTTACATATTTTTTATATTGTCACCCGCAATATATTTTTTATATAAGAATTAATACTATGCTTGTTGTAGATACCACTCTTCACAAAACAATGAGAGCTACCTAATAATTTTTATTTCTTTGCAAGAAAATGGTGCTTTTTTTAACTTTTGAGTCTCATCACCTCTTGATATTGGTAAATAAGATGACAAACCAACCTTGTAAATAAATTTGTATTTATTGCATTCTAAGCACCTCCTATAATTAATTCTCTCCATCCATGGATTATTATTTGTCCTTATTTGATAATTTTATTGGATAATTTTGTTCGTTTCATATTCAATTTGTCTAAATTAGTGGTTTATTATGATTCTTATGAAAATTTTAAAATACTATAATATACCAAGTTTTTATTTGTTTATTTGATGGTAAAAAATTATTAACCAAAATTGTAAGAAGGGCCTCCACTTCAATTATTTATTAGGCCACTGCCAACTTTTAATTTGGCTCTACTTTTGGTCTTTTGAATGTGTCACATAGATTGTAGTCTTGTTTTGCGTAAGAGCGTAATATATACTATACATTTTATAACAATATATGAACAATAAAATCTAAAATTATAAATTAATCATGCATAATTATAATTAGTTTATTTCTATAAAATATTACTAATAAACTTAATATATTATAATAATAATATATCTTATAATGGTTTTAGATATGATCATATAATATTTTTCAATTAAATATCTTATATTATATTATCAATGTTATATTTTTAATTAAACAATGAGACAAATATTAATATATAAAAATCCCAAAACAAAAATCGAACAACGAAATGTAAACCCTAAAGAGTAATCTCTAAAATGTAGTAAGAAACATTTATCACAAAATATTTGACCTTTGACATAAACTACCCGAATTGAACGACACTATGAGGACAATGTAAAAAACACCTTAAACCCACATTAAACATGTTAAGTGTTCATGTGAGTGATAGGAAATTAAGAGTAGCAAAACAACTTCCTACGCTAATCTTGAGGAGAGATATTATGCAAAACTTTCAACATAGTAAAATAGTTACAAAAATCTCAGCAACACATTCATAACAAGAACACAAACACCAGATATACGTGGGGAAAATCCTTACGGATAAAAAACCCCACACTCCAAAAGCCCACTCAATGTATTTCAAATCTAATAACAAGATTGCATACACTTGCAGAGCAAGTTTCTTACAGGAGTATCACTAGAAACAATTCTAGGATGATTCCAACTTTGAGACTTGCAAAGCTCACCATGCCACAATTGCTTCTCCAAGCCTTCAATTTATAGACCTCCGATTATACAAGAAACCATCTATGGTTTACAAAACCATGTGCCAAACCTCTCATGAGATGGATAGCATTAAAGAACAAGATTTCGGTCTAAAATTAGGCTCTCACGTCCACAATATTCTCCCTATTTTCGGCCCTTATATATATCATAATATCTCTAAAAATAGCCCTTCCATGATATACTATCATATGAGAATCTTTTGACAACTCCTATTTCTATTTTTAGAGTATTGATAATGTGAAACGCATTTGTAAAAAAATCTTGACTGAATAAACCAAACACGGTTGAGACACCTTATTTCCAATAGTGACACCCTAAACACCAATGGATTACTATGAACAACAATGAAACTTGCAGCATATATTGAAAGATAAAGCCTAAACATTTGATACCAAACGCAAAATACTAAATTTTAAACTTGAAACCATAAGTAGGAATTGTAATGATAACAATCAACACTGGACCATAAACCTTGACTATAAACCTTAAACCCCAAACACTAAATGGATTACATGATAAATAACACAAAAAAATATCATATAAAATATTGAACCCTAAACCCTAAACATTGTTTTATAAGCCTTGAAGAGGAAACACTATCCATTAAAGAAGAAAAACTCGAACACTAAATAACGAATCTCTTCCAAATGGGAATAAATATTCAAATTTATTATTATACATAAAATTATATGTTAGATTATTTAATAGATATTTCATGTAGCATTTTAGAACAATATATTATGCTATAATTGTATGTTAATAAACGTTAAATAATTATTAATAATACATTATATCCAAATATTATATTATTAGCATTATATATAAATACTATATTATTAATTTTGATTGTGTTAAAATAAATTTGAATACAAAATTCAACAATAATTACTTAAATATTATATGTTATACTTTAACTCGATGGCTTCCATTATGAAATATACTATAAATTTTATAGCAACATATTATTATATATAAAATTATTAAATAATCATTTATAATTATGAATAAATTTTTTCTATGAAATATCATTAATATACTTATATATTATTACAATATTATAACGTATAACACTTTTTAGATATTTCATATATAATATATCTTAATTAAATATCATATATTATGTTATTAATATTATAATTTTACACTAAGCAAAGTAACTATAGTGCCCACTTCCTTTCGACACCTTTTGTTATTGATTATGATATTGTTGACTATACTTATGGATATTGTTGTAGCTTTTGATTTGGCATGATGTTAGATGTTAGAGATCATAGACTCTTGGTGATTTTGATTCATATATGATGCATGTGGGTTATTCATTTATATGATAATGGTATGCTAATTGGGTTATTATATATATATATATATATATGTTTGATGATGTGATATTTCATCATATTGAGTAGACCTAGAAAATTGAACTAATCTTATGATCATATGGTTATTGATGAAATTGTAAATGATATTGTTACTTGCCTAGATGATGTTTTGATTCATATATAGATGATTTTGGAGTTATATTGTATATTTATTTTGGATAATTTGATGCGGCCACGAGGTCGAAGGAGGTGTTATGTGTTTGCATGTAAACATGTCACAACAAACATCGGGGATTAGAGACCAACCACATTGGAATTCTAGGTGAATTCAACAAGGGTCACCATGGCAACAATGTGTATTTGTTATTTGTGTATGTTTGAATTGTTGTTATGGGTTCCCATGGGGGGATCACCTTCAAATGTGACCAAGGGGTTATTTGTATTCTTTTATTGTGTTCCCTTTTATTTAATTTTAGTATGTGATTATTTGGTGATGTATTTTCCATTATTATTTATTTAATTTGTATCAAGATTAGTGAGTAATCATGTTGTTAAATAAATTAAAATGGGTCAAAAGAATTCATTTATTAGAGTTGATGGATCTTGGAATATGTGTTGTAAGTGATGTATAAGTAACTTGGAGTGTGAAACACTCCACGCTTCCTTTTAAAATTCGGATCTGTCCTTAGGGGCTGATTTTAGAGGCTTGTGGGACAAGTTAAACTTATCTCACACCTTTTAAATTGTTACACCAACCCTACCTATGGGTTGGGAAGTCAAAATTAGGCCTTATTATGTATTTTGAGAAGACAAGTTGTAAGTTTTTATTGTACCTTCTTACATGTAATTAATTTGGTCCTTAAGGGGTGTGGACTTGGATTGTGTGTGTAAGTAAAATGTCATTTATTCACCCACTTATTAATTGTGCTTTGGAGTTTGAAGTTTTACTTGTGAGGTGGAGTTGAGGATGAGTGATGTGACATCCTACATGGATCCACCTCATCCTCCTCTCTCCCTTTTCTATTTATTGGAATTCTTTTGTTGTTTTTTGGGGTTACTTCATTTGGTGATTTCATTTTGGTTACTTTTTTGGTTTTGAGCTCTTGTAATTTTGAAGAGAGTTAGAGATTTTTGTTGAATGCTTGTGGATTTCTGGAGCTTTTGGACTATTTGGATTGGAAAAAAATCTTGTTGTTGAAATTTTGGAGCAAACTCTACCATGGAGAGGTAGGAGCTTGACTCTTTAAAATGTTCTTTTTATTTATGCATATGTGAATGCTTTGAATATTTTGGTATGTTGTTGGCTGGTTGGGTAGATTGCCTAGGTATGGTGTAGGAGAAGACTATGGGGATCTCTTGTGGGGAGGCATAAGAGTTTTGGGGAGGTATAAGTGTTATTGTGGAGGGAGTTTGGGATTGGGTTCCACCTTGTAAAAGAAATAGCTTGCATTTCTTTACTCGTTATGGGGTGCCATAAGAGTGTGGGGAGGTATAAGAGAATGAGAGGTATAAGGGGTAATTTGGGGAGGTATAAGGGCATGTCGACACCCATTTCCCCATTGGGAGGTATAAGCAGACTTCCCCATAGGTTTTGCTCCTTTGGCTTGTGCATGATGAAGCCTGAGTATTGTTTGTTGTTCTTCCTGTGGTTGCAAAATGTAGTATATATTTGGACTGTGTTTTTTGCTTGAAAATTGTTTTTGTGTTGTGGAATCTGTTATTGCCATGAGTTGAAATACATTTCTTATTGCATTGTGGTTGGGGCTCGGGGGCCAATGAGGAGGAAACTTCTCCTCTTCATTGGAATTCTTGGTTGGGTGGAGAGTGTTTCCTCTCCTCCTTTTTTTTGTGATCAAAAGATATATGGTGGATCTTCTTGTTGTTGTTCTGGAGCTAAGGATGAAGAAAAATTTTGCAGTCCCCTTGGGGTTTCCTTGTTGTAAAAATTTCCCACTTCAAGTGGATGGCATTGTAATATTATTTGTGGTGGAAAATTTCTTTTTTTTTGGAAATGGAATCTACATTCGAATGTGAAATATGTATATTCAGTAAGTTGTATTTGATGAATGAAAAAGAAGTTCAGACAAGAATTGTTGGAATTCAATATAAGTTGTTTTAATTAACACAAATGGTATGGTTTTCATTTGAAATCTATGTTGAAATATATTGTGAAATCTCTGTTTGAAAATTGAAAAAGAAATACGTATGAAGAAATATTACATTTCTTTGTTTCATTCGAAATGCATGATTTGAAAGTAGAACTACATTTTGGGTTTTCACGCATTGATTGAAGTAAAGTTAAATTTTGTAAATTAGATTTGAATGAATTTAAATATTTAGAGGATGATAATGAAAAGTAGATCCATTCGAGTTTAAGTATGATTTCTATTTTGATTCACTGTAAAACTGCAAATATTTATCAGAAAAATTTACAAAGTACTCTACAACTTGAAAGACAAATTGAAATAATAATGTAAGCTAAGGAAGATCAAAACACTTTTCAAATAGTTGAATTGCTCAAGAAAATTTATCAGACTTCAATTAATCAGACTTAGAAAAAAACTTAGATGTTTTAAAAGGGGGAAACTCATTTTGAAACTCAATCCATCAATTAAACCTGCAAAATCCATCCAAATCTTTCCAAGTGCAATCCTCCATGTCGGTTTGGCATGTTGAGGAAGAAAGAATGGTGGATTGAATTAATTTTGTTAAGTTAAAAAGTCCAGTTCACATTTTTAATGGTAGGAAAGACATTTTCTTAAAATTGACCCACCTAAGTTTTTCAAAATTAAATTTTATGCTTCTGCAAAGAGGAGGTCGAGACCTTTCCAAAAAGTCCTCATTTTCCCAAAACCGAGTTCCCAATCAAAAGTTATGGCCTTTTGAAGTTTTTACTTCATTTCGGGTTAAAAAAAAACTAACTGTCAAAAAGGAAAATTTTGCTAAGCGGACCCGCGGGGCGAAAGATACTTTTGATCTTTTTTGAAAAAGGAAAAAAGACACACAATTCCCCGCCGCTCCGTTGGCCCGAACTTTTCTCTTCGGCAAAAAAGTTCTAAGTTTGAAAAATTAATTTTGTCAAAAATTCCTCCGTGCTACATTGCCCCGCCTTTCGATTTGGAAGATCACTTCCAGCAGTTCGCAGCCCCCCCTTCAACTTTTTTTTTTGATTTGGCAATAAAATTCCTAAGTCTCCTCGACGGCCCACCAACCCGCAACCAATGTGGGTTGGACATGTGGCCTTGTTAGGCATCGGTGGTGGCATGGGTTATTTTTAACCCTTAACACTTTTTATTTTCTAAAGTTTTAAATTCTTAAGTTTCCCTGCTGGCCCTGCAGCCAATGATTGTCTGACATGTGGCATCTTCGGGCATCATCGGAGGCGCGTGGGTGTTTTGAACCTTGTCACATTTTTCCTCAAAAAGCTAGAAATCCAAATTTTCCCTAGCGACCCGCCTTTCCGCCTGGACTTGAATTTTTGGACACGTGTCCCTTGCGGACCTCAAGCTTAAATTTTCTTCTTGGGGCGCGAAGCCCCACCACGGACTCATGGGCACGTGGGTGTAAATTGCGCTTTTCCCAAAAGGGAAAAGCAATAAGTTTTCTCCTCGGGCCCGCCAACCCGAATCTCTTATCCGGGCAAAATTTCTTCCCCAGGCCCGCAAGCCCGCCTTTGGGAAAATTTCCTCCCAAGGCTGTCAGCCCATAACTTGAGAAATATAGGGAGTTAGAAGGATTTATTTATATCCGTAGAAAGAGGAAGAAATTTCCTATCTAATGGAAATGTTTTAGGAGTTTTTAAGTGCAGGAAATATGAGAAAAAAATTAGATTTAATCATATAAGTCAGTAAGTGAATGGGTAAGTGGAAAATTACCCTTCTTAATTTAAATGTTTATTTCTAAAGCATGGGTTGACCCTTTTGGGGTCACCTTATTGGGTAAGGGAATTTTTCTAACCCCTTGTAATGAGAGCCTTGTTTAATTGTTTTGGCCCCTATAATCCTCTAAATGTAATTACGAAATATTTAACTATAATGTAATTTAATTAATTATTAAATTAACACCTAAGGGAAATGTAACTATGCTTGGATTAACTTTACTCAGTAATTTGTAATGTGGACTTAATATTTATTTAACAAGAAAATTGATCTATTAAATATGATTGTCTTTGAAACCCTGTTGTGACAACTACTGTCTTGAAACCTGTTTGTTGTCATGCTTCTAAAAAAATTATTCCATAATTTTTTTAACTAAACCTAGGTTGTTCTTGGGTCTCGAGTGGGCGTTTTTTTTCACACGGGTGTTACAAAGTAACTATATAATACAAGATTGTATGATGTGTACTTAAATACTAATAATACATCATATAGTTTGGTTATAGTGACTTATATTATCAAGTTTACAATGTTTAATTATTACATTTTTAATAGTTGACGATAAAATATATAATAACACATTTATAATAATAATATACTATAAATATTTTAAAATATATAAATAATATATTATTAATATATTTTTATATAATATATTTTCTTAAATACTAATATATAATATATTTTAATCTAATACCTTATATTATATTATAAGTATCATATTATAATAATAAAACAAGTGATACTAATAATACAAAAATGTATATAACTATTTAGCAATACTATATTACAATTAAATATAATAATAACATTTACTACTATAATATATTATAAATATAATATATTAATATGGGAGGATATATTGGAAAGATTATATTTTCTATGTATATGAAATGCTTTGAAAAGCTATGAGAAGGAGATTGTGATGTGATGAAAGTTAGAATTTCTAGACTGCCAAAATAACCATATATTCAAATAACTAATTTAAGTATAATTAATCCACAATTATTATTCAATATGCACAACATAAGTGAATATGTGAAATAATGCATGAGGTAAGATTCTAGTTTTCTCACAACATTTAAAGTGTTATTCTTTATAATTTATTTTGGCTCAAAATAATAATTATAGATGTATTGGTAAGCTTCTCACACATTAGTACCGTAACTCCACCCTTATTCCTTCGTAAAATCTACAATGCACGAGATAGGTTAACAAGAACCAAAATAAATTTTAGATGGTACAAAATGATCTCAATTTTATCAACAATTTATAGTTAATATTAAAAAAAAAAAGTTACAACTGTTTTATTATTATTATGGAACACATATACTCTTAGCTTAGTAAATATATGGTGATTTAAATATGCATTGCATTTGTACTTGCCAACTGTGAAGTATTTTTGATAAATATAATGAATCCAAATTTGACATTGAGTAAGATCACATGGACTTAATGCCATAGTTTCTTGGTGTGATGGATCTCGGGTGGATGTTGAGAGGTTGATATAAAATACTATTCTATATTTCATATTATTCTTATGGATTATTTCAAATCATATATAACACTAACACATTCAAAATTCGAAATTATTTTTAATTTTTTTTATCTATGTGATATAAAGTAGAGGTATTGAAATTTATATAATCTAATGCGTAGCTATTAAAAAAAAATCTACAATAATTATATCCATATGCATATCTTTAATAAAACATCTTTTCTGAAGACGTAGAGTTTAAGCATTTTAATTTGGGAGAAGTCAATCCATGTGCAACATCTCTAAAAGAAAAACAAAAAAGTACTAGAAACATAAATGCAACTCTTTTAAACCCTTTTTAACCCAATAGGAAATTTGAATTAAAAACATTCACTAAATAGAAAAGGCCCGAGATTTTTGTTATTTTTATAGTTTACATGGATGATTTTCTATTACATTTCCTTTCATATATAGACGTGCCTTCTAGATTTTGGAACCAGGTAACATATTCCTTATGAAACAATGTTTCATGAGTTTTAATTGTCGAATCTTGTTTGCCAATTATATATAATATTCCTATTATATATATTATACTTTTCCTATTGTGGACTGCAAAGTTATGCCTAAGGTAGATTGTCTATGATCTTTTACTATGTTTGTTCATGTACTAAAGGATGATGGGTAATATTTCAAAAATTCAAATGTTTCCTTTTTGGTACAATGTTCTATATATTTAAATATTATTTCATGTATGGTTTAAGAATTTGTTTGAATGTTTGGTAGAATTATTCTTCCAAAATACACATTTGAAATTAAATACATTAAAAACATAAAAATAAAGGAATAAATTAAACTAACATATTTATATTATATAAATATATGTAAAATATGTTGAGAGGAATAATTTGTAAGGTGTTTATACCTTTCGACATATTTTACCATGTTTTGATTTATATTTATATAAATGATAAAATATGCTAACAGTATAAGTGCCTTGTAAACTATACCTCTTGACATATTTTACATGTATTTATATAATATAGGTATGTTAGTAGCATCCGAAGTGTTGCATTATACATAAAATGATTTCATAAATAAAGTTAGGAAAAAAGGTTAGGAATTTAGTTCGTGCATGATGAATATATTGACAATGACTATGATGACGATGAAAATGAAAATGATGACGAAGATGATGATGAAGACCATTGTGATAATGATGACAAGGACAACGAGGATGATGGTGACGATTAAGATGACAATAACCATGATGATAATGATAATGTTGAAAATAATGATGCCATTATCATTGCTAATAAAATTCTAATAAGAATATAATATTAATAATACTAATAATAACAACATTGGGCTTTTAGTTCGTGTATGAATGACCTGGATGAAAACATCTCTAGTTGGTGACTTAAGACTCATATTATTAAACATAATTTCTAAATGATAAATCCTAAATGTGGGCTCGAGATTAGGGTTTGTGTCTAGGGTTTAGGGTTTTATATTCGGATATTTGCATGAGTGTTTACAGAGTTATGTTAGTGTTTAGTTTTGAATTCAGGGTTAAAAATTCATGTTTAGTGTTTAGGATTCCACATGTAGGGTTTTCTTTACTTGTCCTATTTACATTTTATGGTAGACCCCAATGGCATGGTTGATACCCCATAAATGATAATGTCAAACCTTAAAATATCATTGGATCCCTAACAAATCAATGTGACATTTTCAATATTAGCACTCATCCTAAACAACACAAAAAATCGTACAAAAAGCAAAATTTGTAAACCTTAAACCCTAATCATGTACGATAATGATGGTGATGATAATGATGATGATGGAAGATGACAATGACCATGACTGTGAAGATGAAAATCATGATCATGATCAGACGATGATTATATCAATGATGAAAATCATGATGATGACTATGATGATAGTGAAAATGAAAACAAAAAAGAAGATGCTAACTATTCATGATTTCATTTAAACCATTGCTTACCACATTACTTTTCGTGGCCTTTCGAGACTTGGCAAATTCGACATCTCTCCACATATCTTACCACATCTCTTTGGCGACTCCCTTAGGTAGCCAAAGTAAATCCTAAGTAAAAGATCCACTTTTCAAACAACACTTTACTATGATGAAGATGCTAACGAAGAAAATTGTGACAATGATGACAAGGGAAACAACGTGATGATGGTGATGATTAATTTAACAATGACAATGCGATTATGGTGATGATGACGATGATGATGACAACAAAAATGAGAACGATGACTATGATGACGGTGAAAATGAAAACGATGATAAAGATGTCGATGAAGATTATAATGATGATGTTGACGATGATGATGTCACTATCATTGCTAATAAAATTCTAATAATAATATAATATTAATAATAACAACATTAATATTAGTAATAATTAATTTCTTGTTTTATGTGTTTTAAATTGTATGACTTAAAATTTTGAATGTAAATTGAAAATTTTTAGTCTTAAAAAATAGTGAAACATTGAATAGTATAATGTTCCTCTATTATATATATATATATGTGTGTGTGTGTATATGTGTAATATAATCCATGTGGTGTTGCTTTTTGGGTGGTGTTGAATAAATATCCAAAAAGTGTGTGTGTGATAACCAAATACTATTGATTGTTGTGTAAATATTATTTTTAAATTAAATAAATAATGTGTTTAAACAATTGCATATGAACATAAAATGTGTGGTATAATAAATTTAAAATTTCAAACATAAATTACTATGAAAATATTGGGCTTACATTCATTCATAGATAAATCCCTCATAAATTATAATAAAAATTTTTTATTAATGATTCCCCATTGAATTAAAATTGGGTATAACTAAAGATTAAATTTTCAAAATGTTTAGTTTTGTAAATATTAGGGTTTTTTCATTCATTAGTTTAAATCCCTTATAGTTGATACAAAATATCCTTGATGATTTCATAAATTGATAATGTCAACCTAAAATCCATTTTCAAACAACTAATAACTAAAAATCAACGTGACATTTTCGTTATATTATGACTCTATTCTAAACAACACAAAACTTCTTTTTTGTGAAAAATTTGTAAACCTATAAACCCTAATTGTTATGTGATTTACGATAATGATGGTGATTATAATGATGATGATGGAAGATGGTTTGACCATATTGTGAAGATGAAAATCATGATCACGATCAGCATCGATGATTTATCAATGATGAAAATATTATGATGAAGGCTAATGATGTTATTGTTTAAATAGGTTACGAAATGACGCTTTCATGTAATAGCTTTAAAGGGATGTGAACTCTTTCCAAAAGTGCTTAGGGCACTTTACTAATTTTTAAAAAGGTGTGATTATTATTTTAAACGTTTATTTAATTGTTAATCTTAATTTCCTTAGACCTAACGATTATGGCTTGTGTGGGAAGAAGGAATTGGTTTTGTTTGGTGGTGACCAAGGCTAGGGAAAGGATGCTTTATTATATTTGAATTTATGATGCGCTATGATGATGTTTCTATCAATTAATTAGGAACTTGACAAGGTCATAACTTGAGCTCCGGTGTCCATTTAATGAATCCGTTTTTTTGAAACCACGTGTTTTGATGAGTTTAAACGCAACGGACAACCCGCCCTACCATTTGGGGCAAGTTTTTGACATTTAGGGCCCTAAATCCGCCATCTTGGGGCCAATAAAAATTAGGATTTAAGTTATAGTTCGGTATTTTCCTATTTTTGAGCATTAGTTAATTTTAGTCTATTAATTGCATTGTGAGTTAGAAAGTTGGCAATTCCTATAATTTAGGGATGTAGAAGATGTGTGGAAATTTTACCCGTAGGAATAAGCATGCAAACTGATTTACTAAGAATAGTTTGGTTCTATAAACTCGCTAAAAATAGTAATTTCCGACACCTAGAGTAGATTTAGTCGAGTTAGCTAGAGTTTACTTGGCAACTCGAGTTGGGAGTTGTTTTCCTATTTAGGAAACATTGTAATTCATTATTTGATAACAAAGAAGGAGATCTATTTTCTTTTGGAGTTCATATTATTTTGGCTTAAAAATAGTGGAAAAGATATCCGGTTTTTGTTCTTAATTTAGCTACATTAATTTATTATACCAAACCATCAGTTTCCACCTTGGCCGAACATGCCTCCACGCATGCCTCTTTTAATAGAAAATTTAGTGGTGGATTTAATTAAACCCAACCACTAACCCTGCCTTTTTCTTTATTGGCATTAATGGAAATGTACTAGGAATTTGTTTTGTTAGCCTATATGCTAATTTGGATGTTGGACGCATACATTGAAATTGTTGTTTTATTAAAAATATGCTCGGCTTTTGGTAGGTAGCCTACATATGCCAAATCAGGCCTGGCCGCGTGAGTTTTGTTAAGGAATTTAGTTTGGGGTGTAACGCCTCGTTCGAAACGATTACTTCGGTTCCGCTTCGGTGACCTTGTTTCTAGGCATCGAACATTTGTGTGAGTTTTTGTTGGTCGTTAGTTGGCTTCGACCTTGTCACAGATAAGGATTAACATCCTTCAGGTCCTCTTCTTTTCTTCCCGTGTCCTTGTTGGTGCTTCTTGTGGAGGGCCTCTGCAGCGTGCTCTATTCGATTACCTTGTTAAAGGAAAATCGTGTTCTGGTTTTGTCATGTTTGATTGTTGGCCCTTATTAATATGATTAATTTTTTAAAAATTTATAAAATAATAATAATATTATTATTATTATTTTAGTTGTCGATTAATGATTATTTTATTTTGTGTCAATTTTCATGAATATTATTATTAATTACCTTTAAGTTATTTTATTTTATTATTGACCACTCTCGGAGACCGAGCCCCGATTCACGCAAGAGGAGGAGCTTGTTCGTGGATGACACCATTGCTTAGGAAGTGGTGTTCATGCTTAGCATTTAACATTTTCCCCTTGGCCGACTAGGCATCCATGCATGCTTTGTATTTATAACATTTTATTGGTAAAATGTTTGTTCTTTTCTTGTTTGTGTGGAGGCATCCACCCCCACCCTCTTTTCCTCCCTGCCAGCTGCATACTCTAGTTTTTTTGTTTTAAATTCTTGGTCATTAGTGAAATGCATTGGAGGAGCACCTACCACTCCATTAATAGTTTGTAAGTCAAGATGTGTTAGATGCACCCTTATTTTAATTAATTTTGATTTGCAAATCTTCTTGGGGCAGTTGTTTTTCTGCTCATGTTTTGGGGAAGGAAACACCCAACCAAGAATTTTGGTCACTTATTTTGTAGATATTGTTTTATTCATTCAAGCTCTAGTTTCTTTTGTGGTTGAAAATGCCTTTTTCTAGCCACGTGGGCTTCCCTGGTGAAGGATATGTAGTTGGGGGTTATGGAAAAGTCTTTAAAACTGTAGATGTATATTGGGTGCCTATTTTATTACAATTTTCAATATCATCTTGGTTTATTTTACTTTCTCATGCCAAGTCTACGTGGACGTGTGGACGATTTATGTGAGGGAATCTTGTAGGAGGTTGTGCATAGTACATCGGAGGAGTTCCTTTTCCTTGGTTGTTGGCCACATGAAAATGGTGGAGGGTTTTCAGTTGGTTTTCTCAAGCAAGGAACTGAAAATCTAGAAAATATATGCGATGGGTTGGTGTTTGAGCCTCCTAGCCTTGCTGTAAACCCCCTGCCTATGCCAAAACGTGAAGCCATGGACTGTTTTGGGTGCCCAATAGGTAAAAATGTGGAAGATTCGCTAATTTATTGCATCAAAGGCCATGTCAGATGCGTTGAGCATGTGGAAATGTTTTCCAGGCATGATAATTTCTTCTCATCTGTCTACTATGCTAACATTAACCATAACATGAAAGAAATTTTCTTTTATTTACTAAAGTGGTTGTTGCTTGGGGTTATTTTGTGGTTTTGCTATCGATTCTCATCTTCCAGGTTATGTTTTAGTTTCTCTCCTGTGTTAGCTACTTCTTAGGATGATCCCTTGCTAGATTTGGTTCTGCAAATGGTCTTGGAACTTGACCTTTCACTTGCTCTTGTTGTTGCCTATATACCAATGGTTGCAGGGATACTTAAATTTCTTCTTGTTATTATGTTTTAAATCATATGGAAATATTAAGGACTAGCTTGTTGGGTTCTTTTACGTGAATCTGTGATGAATGCATTTTTTGTTCATTACTTTGAGACCGATATGTGATGCCTTATGGAATATTTTTAGACTCTTCATGGGATTTATTCCTGGGGATGGATACTTTAAAATTTAGCCGCATCCCTTAGATGCTCACCGTTTGATCATCATGTCTCTCTTTTGATGATGTTTTCTTATGTGAGAATATAGTTTGATAAACCTACCCTAAGTCCGGGAAGGATGATAAGAGAATATAGGCATTATCTCTTAGGAATAAACACCCCTTCAATGAAGATTCGAGTCTATGCAGCTGATAAAAATAATAGAGAGTGCACCTTTGATAAGCTTGGGTATTGTTTACTTGAATGAATATTTTATATATTGAATGTGAGTTGTTAATGGAGTTAGATACTCTAACCTAGTGTTTATGTTTTTATAAACATGAGAGATAATATTATCCTTTGACCATTGGCATTTTTCTTTGAATTCCGCTTAGGAGGGGCCATTAGGTTTTGTGAACTTGTGTTGGCAAGTTTTTATGGGTTTATGTGTTGTAGTCTAAATCCAATTTTTCTTATTTTGAGGTTATGAATCTGAGTATATATCTGAATGAGAGGGGTAAGTGTGTTTGAGTTCCAAAACTTTTGTTAACTTATAAACAAGGTTTAGTGTTGTGTACCATCCTATAGTCTCCTCTTGACCATGTAATGTCAGTATCATGAGGACAACAAGGTAAGTGGGGCTTGAGATAAAGCTGGTGAGTAGATACATTCGTATCTATGAGATAAAAAGGTCTAGCTAACTTGGATGCATGAATCTTAATGAGTAGGATGCCTCTTTCTAGCCGACGCCTTACCCTTTTATGATAAAATAAGAAGAAATATGGATAATGGTAAAGTCTTAACTATTAGGAGAGTAGTTTGGTTGATTATATTCTTTTATTTGTTATTATGGTCGGGAATCATTGTTTCATTTTTTGATAACTTAGGGCAATCCATTACCTAGTAGGTTGGATAAGGGTGATTACCCTCTCCAGTTATTACGAATAGGAAGGATCATGATTTATTTGTGATGATAGAGGGAAGTATTACTTTTGACATGACTTTGGTTATTTACTAATTATAATTACTATTATTTGATGTGACTAAGGAAATTTTCACCTTGTTTAAGACTTTGGTTATTCATTATATTCTTAATTAAGAGTTGAGAGATACTTAGGAGTGGCGAGATAAAATAATATGCTTATGTTCTAAAGAAATAATAGAGAGGGTTTTATTTACTTTATATAAAGACTTGTGTTTTAGTTGTTTAAGGTATTTGACTCAAACGAGGGTGTTGGAATAAATTAAGGAAACTTAGGATTTTTGGTGATCTTTTGGAGGTGATATGGCTAAGTGCAATTCGTGTAACATCGTCATACGGGTTCCTTTGGGATGGTTTGCTAAAATTTTATTGATATAGGTTTAAGGGTAATTAAATTGATTGATCTGTAATTTTTAAATCTTGGTAAGATGGTGGCATTAGATTTACTTTAATTGTTTGATTTACTAAATACAAGTTATTCCTTTTATCTTACTTTTGATTGTTGTACATAGCATGGTAAGATGATCTTATGTTGACTTTTCTTTGGAAGGGGAAAATAGTGGTTAGTATGTGATGTTGAATTTCTAACTTTAAATCTATTAGATCATATGGATTATTTAAGGAAATGTTGATTGATGTTTGAGTATTGGGGTTTCAATCATATATTACATAAGATTACTATTAGGTTGTGGAGCATGTTTTCATGTGAGAAAGTGTTGAAGACTATGCACTAAGATTACTGTATACTTTCCATAGTTGTACATTTTTTTGGCCTTAAAACGTTCCCAATATACTGGGAAACGTGATTTTCTTATATGGGTAGGATTTTTGACCCATAGGTTTATGGGATAGTTTTGGCCCATGGTTTTGATACCCACGGTATTTTAAAGCTACTTAAGCAGTTGTCTACTTATGTGGTTTTGTGCATATGGTAGGGTTATTGTAACATTATAGATGTGTTTTGAATTCGGGTGTGAATTCTATAGAGTTTATTGAGCATAGCTCCAAACAGATTTGGGTATTGTATTGAGAGAGCGGTGGCTTGTAATAAAATCTGAGCAAGTGATTCTTGGTGGACATAGCCCAAATTGGGTGAACCATGTTAAATATTGTCTCTTTGTGTTGTGTTATTTTATTCTGGACTTTTATTTGAGATCTGTAATATATTTTCGCATATTAGTTTCTACTTTTTCCATTCTATGAGGGATTATTCCGCATACTTTATTCCTTATTTCCTAACAATTACATTGATTGACATCCCAATGCACTCATCACTTTGTTTGAACTCATTGGGTCTTTGACCCCTACTAGAATGATGGTTAGACTTTTGGTTGTTTTAGGAACAATGTTCATAATAGTTTTTTTATGGTTTCATTCTTAATGTGAAAATACTAAATCTTCTAGCATGATTAAAGAAGTTGTAGAGGTTTAGAGCTTAGCACTATTTCATTAAATAGAAGGTTCATTTCATGATATTGTTAATGGTAGCATACTATTCCTATGTGTAGTCTTTATCATGCTCAATTATCGTGAACTGACTCAGGCTATAAATGTGCAGATGGCCTTCGTGGGTAGAAAAGGGAGAGTTGCATTGGTGTTGCTTCAAAGCTCGTTTGTTCGTATGTTCTTTATTTTTTTGAGAGCCTCTAAATTTTTGGTTATTTGGAAAGTTTGATGGGCCCAGTTTGTACTATGGGTAATGTTGTCACATGTGTCTGAAAATGGAACTTGTAAATAATATTGTAAATAATATAACTAGATCACAACTTTGTTTGAGTAATTAATTGTATTAAAACAAATTGAAACATAGCTTCGATTGGATTTGACCAATATTGTTACCTTTTTTTTTCAAGTCAAATTTCATTAGAATCCTTCACCACCTTTGGGTTTGTATTTTGTGATGGATAAAATGTGTAACCATGTATAGTTTCACAAACAGGGTAATGATAAATGTATCTTTGAGTTAAAATTTTGTGTAATAGCTCCCTCTAGGTCATGGCATAAATGTAAACCTAGGCATAATAAAGTAGGTTAGTAATGCTTATAAAATTTATTCAAAAAAATAAGAATAATGTAGTTGTGATCTACTTGATAGCAGTTGAGCCATTAAGTGTTCAAAGAAAAACTTTCTTTTATAAAGAAAATTTTTATACCTTACTACCTTGGCTAAACTAATGAACATTTTTCTCCCTCTTGGTGAGTTCTTAAAAAACCTTAAGATGAAATCAATATTTAGTTTTGGAAGGTAATAAGGTGATAATAAGTAGGAGGAGACTGATTAAAAACCATTCAATCTAGCTCACCCTTTGTAAACATATTTTTTTCTACCTATGTCAATCTCCTCTGGAGAAGCCTAAATGAAATCTTAAATCCTTATGGTTATATTCTTAGCCATTAAAATTCAGACTAATAACTAATGAGGCATTAAAGATGAATCCAATTCGATCTCCTTCCTCTATTTTCTTCCAAAGAGCTTTGTAATCTCCTCCTATTTTTGTTTAAATTGTTTGATCCTCTTTTAGAAAGCTTGGTCTTAAGCTATTTAGTCAATAGTATAAAAGAAAGAAGTTCTCCCTTGTGAAAAGAATTGTGTGAATCATTACATGAATTTTTATAAGAACGTAAGTTAAGAATTAAGATACGTTTTAGTAAACAAGAAACCTTAACAAGACTTTCCTTGTGGGATGCCCCTAAACGTAAGTGTGTTTTGTGTTTGGACTTGTATGTGATGTTTTGTTGAAATGGGAAGTGAATAGTTTCATGTTGAGCATTATAGATTTCCTTGTACCTTGGTGGTAAATGTTGTGTCAAGCCTATCATGAGTTGGTGGTAGCCATTGTAATCTCTTGTTGTGTCGTGTAATCTCCTAGTAATTCAAAAAAATTATATCTGATTTTTTAGTGATTGTATTTGTGGGTGTGTTTTAGCCGACATTACACATGGTATCAGAGTGGAGGTTCATGCTCTCGAACCTCTAGGACAAATTTGAGTGGTGATGGCATTGCATGATGGTGATTTATATTGGAAGAGTAATGCGATTTAAGTGTGATGTGATCAATGTCGTAATTGTGATATTGTGAACGCACGTGATGTGTATGTCACTTAGTGTGTAATTGTTAGCATGTTGATGTGTTAGAGATGAGAGTATTTTTCCTTCTTCCAGGAATCTATGAGAATTTGAGTGTGAAACACTGTCTTGTTGTGTGTGTGGAAGAAATGTGATTGTTGATTTTGGAGTGTTGAATCCTTTTGATATTTGTGATGTGTGGATGTGATTATATGTAGTGTGTTGGTACCCAAAGTGATTCTCCCTCAAAAGCTGAGTAGCATCATAGTCTTGACAGGATGCTTAGAGATAAGCAGACCATGTTGTGTGTCATTTTTTTAGTCGGGAAGAAATGCAACTTGCTCTTTGTCACTCAGATGCGGAGAAATGGGTAACACCTTTAAGAGGATTTGATCTATCCTCACTACTTTATGGTTGTGCCTTTCAACTAGGGTGAGAGGACCCTTTTGTAGCCTGTTGTTTGTGGAGGAAATGAAGATATCCTTTTTTGCATAGTTATTAACAAGATCTTGAAGAAAATATGATCAATACAAAGAAAATCTAACTCTCACGAGTTTTCACCCTAGATAATGGAGATATTTCCCAAGCAAGGTTCATGCTACTAAAGACAATGAAAAATTGATTGCTTCTACATGTTTTGGTAGTAGAAATTAAGCATTTGTACACACAGGAAAAACAGGGGTAGTATGGGTAGGATTGGTTGTTTTTAAATGAATTTTGGTGGGAGGTGAGGCAGAGTGGACTTTGATTCACCAGATCTTTGAGAAATTTTACAAAAGTGGAAGGCTTGATCAACATAATGCTTTAGAACAGCTAAAATCTTCCTTTAACCAGAAGGTGTGCTTTCAGTGGAAGCCCAGATCAACACGTTTTCACACAAAATTTAAGAATCCAAAATGAAGGCTCAAATTGAAAAACTAAATTGAACATTATCAACCTTTTTTTATCATGCCTAAGATACCCTCAGAGGCTAACAAACAACCTTATCAGATTTTAAATTTCTTTATTTCACTATCAAATGAAATCTCTTTTGATAAATGAAATTACAAATGCCACCAAACTATCAAAAGGATAAGATCTTGTGTGATTCACAAAGATTTCAATGTAAGATTGCAATGGGAACAAGAAAAATTGTTTGCATA
This sequence comes from Taxus wallichiana var. yunnanensis, assembly GCA_018340775.1. Classification (NCBI taxonomy): domain Eukaryota; kingdom Viridiplantae; phylum Streptophyta; class Pinopsida; order Cupressales; family Taxaceae; genus Taxus; species Taxus wallichiana. Next base: position 600,387,469 of record CM031239.1, on the reverse strand, counting down.
AATTTAGAAATGAAGCAGACATGATTTTTCTCAAAATCAAACATAGATTAACTCAAATATGATTAAATGCATCAAGTAGGGGAAAGTTTCTAGAACAATCTCAGAGCTTGTCAATGGCTATACACTTGTAACCAACTTGACATGATAAAATTTAACACAAAATAAATAAACAAGTTCCTAAATGATTTCTCAGAAAGATGGGCTCTGTCAAACTTTTCTCTTAGGAATTAGCTCTGACCTCTAACACTCCAACCATTTGCATGAAAAATTCATGCAATTTATAACATTTCATTTACAACAGAGTTTTCCCCCAAAACCAAAAAAATCAAAGCACCATTGCATGTTACGAATTTGATCATGACTCAAGAATCAGATTTGTAAAAACATTGTCAGGTATTTTGAGGAAAATCTCTTCAAATATTTCCAGCATTCAATTCTTCACTTGGTAAGTCACTCTTCACTTCATGTGCCAACTACTTCCTCCTCTACTCTATCAAATATGGTTTCTTGCATACTAAGGAAGGAAATATTGGAGAATCAGATCAAGTCCAATAGTCAGATCACATCTTAATGGTAAAAGACATTTTCATATCTTCCCCACCAAATCAAGATATCAACTAGTTTCTTGTGTGCAAAGAAATATTAGAAAATCAAATCAAATCCGACAGTCAAATTACATATTAATGGTAAAATATGTTTTCAGATCTTCCCCACCAAACTAGGATATCAAATTAATGTTCCTCTTCATTTGGCATGTAGGAGACACCAAGAAATGATAAAAAACCATAAAAATTCACATCCCTAGGAGCTTTGGAGCAGAAATGGTAGAAAATCAGATACAAACACATAGTTTTCATTTATTTCCCTTTTGAATTTGGACCATCCACGTGGGAGATCCGAGTTAAGACGGGCTGGGGGTTCCTTTTTACCTTTTACACCCTTTGGAAAAAATTGCAAAACTTCTCATTTTGCTCTGCCCCTCTTCCTTTGAAAAATGGGCTTGACGTGTGTCCCAATGTGGGTCCTAGAGGAACCATGACTCGATTATGCTATTTTACCAACTTTTTGAAAAAAGGAAAATTTTCTACCTTTTTCCCACTTCTCCTCATCTCTGCCGTTGACTGAAGAAAATTTTGACTATTCTCTATCGGGCTTGGTCACTTTGATGACTTTAATCTTTTAAACAATAAGGGGCAAAAAAATCCAAGTTGCCTCCGATGGCCCACTCCCCACCTTTTGACTTTTCAAACCACCACGCGTCTCAATGGCACATCTTGAGATGGTATCAAAAAGTAGAGACCCCAAACAAGTGAGGGCTCAACACGTGTCTCATTCTGGCAAAGTTTATTAAAAGTTTGGAATTTCAGCGGAAGGTGCCATGTGTCTAAGGTCTGGGACAGTCTCCTTCGGCCGTTGAAAAGTCCAAGAAAAAAGGAAGAGTGAGTGGAAGCCTCCAAGTGTCCTCCTAGCACTTCTTTAAAAATAGAACTCGGGGGTCCCCTAAACATGCGGTCTCGAACTCATGTCCTGTGCCTTAGAAAATTTCTTTAAAAATTTTAAGTACAGAGTGGAGCCGGCGGAAGCCTCCACTTGTCCCTTTGTCACATTTGTTAAGGTGGGACCCTGAGACATATCTTCAAATGAGATCATCATCCCACCATGTGTCCATGGTGCACCAAAATGTACCTGCTGCATGAGAAATTTGTCTAAGTCTGGGAAAGTAGCAAAATCATCCACGTGTCCTCCCGACGCAACTCCAAGGCCAAACCAAAAGGTGAGTCTTCAAACAAGTGCCGTTCCTCCACGTGGATAGGTTTTGAGTTGAAAGGATCCAAAAATTTTAGAGTGCCCCACCGAGCCGCATCCAACCAAAAAGGGCCACATTACCACTGATGTAGAGATGTAAATTTGACTAGAAAAACACACCGTCCAACCGTAAAAATCTAGGAAACCACCATTTGAGCCTGGAGATGAAATTTTCAAGGACAGAGAATTTGGAAATGTTGTAAAGTTCAAACATGATCCTCCAAGCTACATTCAATTACGTTTCCCCAGGTATTTGGGACAAAAATGGCAGGGAAAACAACACACGACAATAGAAAATGGAAGGAAAGGAACAACCTAAGTTTTATGCCTAATTGATAGACACCTTCAGATGGACAGAAAAATGAAAAACAAATTTTGGATTTTTAAGTGACCTTCGACCAAGGAGGAACTAATCATGGAAACCAAATGGAGGACAAAGTTTTCAAGCACCAACATGGGGAGATAAAAAAGATGACAGAGGCCACAAACTGAGGGATTTTAATGGAAAACAGGGCGAGACTAATTTGAGCACCAACATCAGCTCCGACTCGGGGATGGGCACTCTGTGAGTGCCACAAGAACCAAATAACAGACCAAGTGCCAAAAACATCCATTGGGAAAAGGAGTCAGCTTGTAGAGCAGAAAAATTAGAACCATCCCTAAAAATGAACCGAGAAACTAGCAAAACCAGGTCACCAAGGACCAGAATGAAAAAACACAAAAGACAAAAAGCAACCAAATGAACTATACATACAAATGATGCTCACCTTGATTCTGGGGAATCAATCCAGAAATGTTTTCAAGTGCCTACCATTAACAGGAAATTCAAGAAATTCCCCATCCAAGTCTTTCAAGAAGAAGGTATGTTCACCAATCCAAATGTCAATGGAGTAAGGGCCCATCCATAGTGCATCAAATTTACCATGCTTTCCCTTGTCTTCATGTCTGCTATCCCATAACAACACAAGATCTCTAATTTTGAAAGCTCTGGGTGTTACCTTTTTGTCAAATAGCTTCTTCAACTTTTCTCTGAACTTCACATGCCTTTGGTGAGATGCCCTCCTTTCTTCATCAAGTTCAACAATCTGGTTAATGCAAGCATCATATGGACTAACTTCTTGATCTTCCAGTTGTTGAATGAACTGATATGAGGAAAATTGCATATGTAGGGGCAGCAGAGCCTGAGTTCCATACACCAATTCAAATAGACTTTTTCCAGTAGCTCTTTTAACAGTAATTCTATCATCCCAAACAAAAACTTCAATTGCTCACCCCATTTCCTTTTGTTCAGCTCTAAGGTTCTCCTAATGATTTTTAATAATTTTTTATTGCTTGAATCTCTTGTCCATTTCCTTGGGGTTATAGTTGGAGGAATATGTCAAATTGATCCCATATTATTTACACATTACCACCAAATGTTTATCTCTGAAGCTCATGGCATTGTCAACAACAATTTTAATTGGCACTCCAAACTTGCAGATGATATGGTTCAACATGAATTCCATGACAATTTGGTGTGTTTCTCTCTTGGTGGGGATTGCCTCCACCCACTTAGTGAAGTAATTAGTGGCTACAAGAATCCACTTATGGCTAACACTTGAAGGGTCTGAAATCTCACCAATGAAATCCATTCCCCATTGCTTGAATAAGGCTTCAATTGATATAGGTTGTAAAGGAAGGGATCCTAAAGCTTTCAGTCTTCCAGAAAAATGTTGGAAACTCTCACATCTTCTAACCAACAAAGTTGTATCCTTGAAAAGAGTTTGGCCACCAATAACCAGCCCTCAAGATCTTGTGTGTTGTGAATTTTCCAAGCAAAATCCCCCATAAACTCCTCCTTTATTTTCCCAAAGAAGGACTAAATTCCCTTCTTGGTTCTCGTTATTTTAGGACCTTGATGATGGCCTCTACCCCTCTCATGATCAATCATGACACCATCCCTTTCGATACAATGTGACTAAGGGCTGGCTTTTACACTCTAAAATGTTACTGGAGATCAACAATTATCTTGGGGGCTTCATCTTCAGTAATGCACCTTAAGAGAACTCCCTCAGGGTTCTTCCAAGCTAACCCAAAATCAGTAATGACATATTTCTGGGAAGCCAACTTAAGAGCTCTTTTCTGATTTTTACTCAAATACTTAGGGCAAGTATAGATGTCTAAGATAAAAAATTATATCTTTGTACCATTCAGAACTCACCAAATTTTCAAGGACATCCACCCTTCCTTCTTCTACTTCATTCACCTCAATAGTTTGCAAGTTGCTCTCAGCCATAAGTTTAGCTAAGCCCAAACCTCTTACCAATTTTTTGGTTTGGATATCCATGTCATACTCCTGCAACTTGTTCACCCATCTGCATCTTTTGCTTGAGACCTCCATCTCTGATAAGACATCTTTCACCATGGTGTGGGGAACATAAGAAACAACTTTAGAGCTCAAAATGTAAGGTCTGAAAACCTTTGTTGCTTTTACCAAGGAAAATGATTTCTTCTCCATAATGGTGTACTTCAACTCAGCCCCTTGCAATGCCTTACTGAAAAAGGAAATTGGCCTCTCAGCCCCTTCATCATCCTTCTGCAACAAGATAGATGCAATAGTGTTCTTTGAAGCAAAAGAAAATATTTGAAAAGGCTTCTTATAATTTGGGGCTGCTAAAACATAGGGGCATGCTTTAATGCTTCTTTGATCCCATTGAAATCTGAATGGCAACCTCTTCCCATTTGATAACTTGGTCCTTCTTTAGCATGTAAGTAATTGGAATGGTCAAATCAACAAATTTTGATATGAATCTTCTGATAAAGTTTATTTTCCCAAAGAAGGACTAAATTCCCTTCTTGGTTCTTAGAATTGGGACCTTGCTGATGGCCTCTACCCTCTCAGGATCAATCATGACACCATCCTTTGATACAATGTGACCAAGCAACTTGGCTTTTTACACTCCAAAATGAAACTTCTTTGGATTGAGTGAAATTCCATACTCTTTGCATCTTATCAGCATTTTTTCCAAGTTGTAAGTGATCACTTCTCTTTCTAGAAAACAGTCACATCATCTTGGTAAACAACAATAAAATCATTAATGTAACCAGCAAAAGCAACATCCATTGCTCTTTGAAAGGTTGCTCCAACATTCATCAAACCAAAGGGAATTCTAACATAGACATAAGTTCCCCAAGGAGTGGTAAAGGCTATCTTAATTCTTTCTAATTCCTTCACAACAACTTGATTATAGCCAAAGAAACCATCCAAGGTAGAAAGCAGCTCAGAACTAGTCACTAATTGCAGCATGTTATCCATGTTTGGTAAAGGATAATTATCCTTCATTGATGCTCTATTCAGATTTCTAAAATCCATGCACAACCTGATATCACCATTCTTTTTTCTAACTAGCACTAAGTTTGCAACCCAAGAAGAATACCTTGTTGGTTGAATGATCCCTCCATCCCTTAGTTTCTTCAGCTCTTCTTGCATTTTAAGAGATAGGAGTGGATTGATTGGCCTCTATTTCTACCTGAATGGCTTTGCATTAGATTCCAAAGGAATTTCATGTTGAAATAGATCCTCTCTATATGCCTTCAACTCAGAATAAGACCAAGCCAAACAATCTTGATATTTTTCAACAATTGGACATAGGATTGTTTTTCCTCCTTGTTTAGATTGCTTCCCAACCATATCTTCCTTGGTTTCTCCTTTGTACCTAGGTCATGCTCCTCAACATCCCTTGAGGATGCTATATGCCTGTTAATAATGCAATCAACATTATCAAAGTTTGATTCAAGAGAAACCAATCCTCTAGGAATGGTATTAGTTTTAGTTGGATGATGTCTTTTCCAAACAAAGTTTCTTTACCTTCTGCTGCACACACCATTGGCTCCCAATCAATACATTGATCAACAAACTCCCCTTTGTTCTACGCAAAATATTTTGACTTGAGCATCATCATCAAAAAAATTCCAATGTTTAATGTTGTCAGGGATAGATGGCCTTGTTAACACTTCAACATCATATTCACAATATGGGGACATTACACAACTATCAAACCGAGATCCCAATACTGCAAGCTTTTCAAGCCATAACATTGAACTTCCTATCATGATGCACAATGTTAAATGAATCAAACATCTCAATCAAGTCCAGACCTGCATGCTTGTATTGTTTCATTCTCTAATTCTTAGTAGCATACAATTTTCTGATTTGTTTAACAATTAGTTCTAAATCTCCCTTAACAATGATGTCTTTAACATAGTATTTCCAAGAAATTCTCAAACCTAACAACAATGCTTCATACTCAAGTAATGTTGTTAGTACACTCAAAGTTAAGTTTGAAAGAAAAAACAAACTCTTCCAAGCTTGGAGAAATCAGAACTACACCAACACCATTTCAAAATTTGGAGCAAGCTCCATCAAATAACAAATTCCATGGAGAGCCTACTTTTTCAAGACTCTTACATTGATCCATTTTTTCTCTTTCCCATCATTAAATCCAATAAATTTATCAGCATCAACACTTGTGTACAACACTTCATAAGATGCATTATTGGGATCTTCAATGAGGTGCAACATCTTCTTTTCTCCATACAACTTGACAAGGCTTCCCTCAATTGGGATGGTGGCATAGGACATATCCATTTGAACACTCCCACCAACACTTGTAGCCCATTTTCTAGACAACAACATACCCCACTTGGCTGGGAAATCAACAATAACAACATCAAGTTTCAAGTTCCTACCCAGATAAGCTACAAGTTGTACCACCAAACCTTTCACACATCCCACCACTAGCACCTCTCTAGAATCCATGGCAAGTACACTTCCCATATGCTCTTTGTTACTTTGATATCTAGTTCATTCATGACTTCTAGAGGCATAACATTGCATGATGCCCCCGAATCAAACATACAGTTGTGTAACAATTTGTCCTTAATGATCAGAGTGGTGAAGAATGGATCTACATTTAGTTGAGACTCTACCAAGGATGTTCCCAAATAAACCTCAGGTGGTTCACCTAGTTCTTCCAATGCTGGTGGTGTTTCTAGCTCTTCAATGATTGGAGGAGTCTCCACAATGTTTACATTTCTACCTAGGGTACTCTTCTCTTCTTTCAATCCCAAGTACTCAAATGCCCTCTTCTTGTGCTCAAGAATCCTAAGAAGCTCAACAATTGGAACACTAACTTTGATTTGACTCAAAACTTGGGCAATGTCATATGGAACACACTTTGGCAAGGCAACATTGGAAGGGAGATTAACACATTCATTAGATGGCATGGGATTTTTGATAGTTTGGGCATGAGGAGAAGTATGAATCTTGTTTGGGACAACAAGGCCTTTGGAAGGTGTATCTTTCTTAGGAACCTCTTTAGGAATACTAGTAAGAAATGGAGTTTTAGGTTTGGCTTGAGGCCCTGCTCCTTTGACAACTCTACTCCTAGTATTATAATCCTTCTCTTGAGCAAAAAAAACGTTCATCAATAACTTCCTATCCTCCTTAGATGGGATTCCTCCATCATACTTCTTTATCATTAAAGCTCTTAAATATTCAAATTCATTATTGGGAAATTCAAAAGCTTGTACAATATCTATTTCTAAAGTATGAGAGGGAGGAAGAAGAGGTACCCAGTGAATGCAATCCCAAAAATTAGTAGCAATTCTAGCACTTATTACCTCAGTTGAAGTTGCTCCTTGTTGTGAGCTTATAGAGCACTCCATCATGCATGCATCATCATTAATGTTATCATCATCAACTTCCTCTTCTACTTGCTGATCTACTTCACATGGAGCATGGGGCATGAAACATCTGTCACACCAATCAATTACATTTGTTTCTTCAACAATAAGTAACTCTGACAACCAAAGGATCAAGAACCATTCTATTTTCCCTAGCTTAGGGATGTCTATTTGTAGATCCCATGGGTCCCTTGCCTCTGTCATCAGATCTCTACTCATTTCTAGGATGGTTGGAAAATTTGTCTTGGCCTTGTTGCTTATGCTAGCCTTGTGAACTCTGCCCAATTCCTTTCTCTGCCCAAGCTAATTTGTATGAGATTTCCTTGATAACCCCTACCAAAGTTTTCACAACCTCCTCCAAATCAGCAACCTTACTTGCTTGAGGTCTTTCCGGGTTAACCAGTTTCACACCTTCCCTCTTAGGAGGTTTTCCAATTACTTTAATGTTATTCTCAATTTGTAGAGCCATGGTAAAGGCCTGCCTCAAATTGGTAGGGTTTTTGTCCCTCAAGTAGTAAGAAGCTTTCTTATCAAATGCATCTGAATACTTTATAAGACAAGATTCATCACATGGCCTTAAACTTACAGGAAATCTCCTCAATGTCTTATTAAATCTAGTGTTGAAGTCATGCACTGATTCATTGGGATTATTTTTAATATTCTCAAATTCTGACAAAAGAAACCTAGGATCCATTTTGTCACCATACTATAGTCTAAATGCATTATTCATTTCGGTCCAAGAATCAATGGAATTATCTGGAAAATCTTTATACCAGTCCCTTGCATCTTCTTCCAAAGTATGGATAAACAATTTGATATATACATCTTCAAATTCAATCTCAAAGTCTTCCATCATGTTGATGAAAAGCTTTAAGTGTTGATCACCAGTTATAACATTATTTCCTTGGAACTTTGGTAGTCTATTTCTTACATCTTGGGGAACTGCATTTGGATAACCAACCATCCCTCTAAAATTTATAGGACCAAAAGTATTTACAACAAATGGAGGTCCTGGGTGGGGATGGGCCATGTTGTTTTGAGGAGGTGACCTTGGAGGAGAATCAAACTGATAAGGGACAAGGGGTCTTTGAAACACAGGAGTATAACTTTCAAAATGGATATCCCCTAAAGGCCTTGTTTCTTGGAAAACCCTATCAACTTTGGAAAACACAAGGGCAGAATGAGAAGCAAAATTTTCAAATTCAAATGAAGGCCCCTCTCCAGATGGAGAATTTAATTCCACAAAAAGACTACCTAATTTAGAATCACTTGAATGGAAATCTTCAATGATAGGTTGATCACTTTCATCAATGGAGATCTCTTTTCTTGATTGCTGATCTCCAACAACTCTCCAAGCTCTTCTTCCTTCTAACTTTGTTTTTCCTAGCTCTAGAAATAATGTCCTAGTAGGATCCCTAGCGAAGAAATATCTTCTTCCTTCCAGATTTGCAAATATTAGTAACAAATCTCACTTGATGAGGCTAAGACACTAGTATTTATAAAAATATAGATCAACACGGAGTCGCCACTAAGGATTTCCACCTTAGTTGTGCAAATGCACTAAAAATATGATCAAATGTCTTGTCAACACTAGAAACTAGAAATGGAAAGATTTGACCTTCCTTTACCTAGATTTATCAATGAAACTTAGTGCAATAATTGTAGAAACTGGAAATATTACACACAACACTTGTAACTTTGAACACTTCTTATAGGCTTGAACACAGGATGATGTTGAAACAATGTACTAGCACTTAGAGCATATAAGAAATGTTTACCAAGGTCTGAATATGAACTGCAATCACAATGTCCCTGGAAATGGTGCCAGAATGGTGTTGGTACCCAAATTGATTCTCCCTCAGAAGTTGAGAAACATCATAGTCTTGACAGGAAGCTTAGAGACAAGTAGACCATGTTGTGTGTCATTTTAAGCCAAGGAAGAAATGCAACTTGCTCTTTGTCACTCAGATGTGGAGAAATGGGTAGCACCTTTAAGAGGATTTGATCTATCCTCACTACTTTATGGTTGTGCCTTTCAACCAGGGTGAGAGGACCCTTTTGTAGCCTGTTGTTTGTGGAGGAAATGGAGATATCCTTCTTTGCAGAGTTATTAACGAAAGACCTTGAAGAAAATATGATCAATACAAAAAAATCTAACTCTCACGAGTTGTCACCTAGATAATGGAGATATTTCCCAAGCAAGGTTCATGCTACTAAAGACAATGAAAACCTGATTGCTTCTGCATGTTTTGGTAGTAGAAATTAAGCATTTGTACACACATAGGAAAAACAGGGGTAGTATGGGTAGGATTGGTTGTTTTTAAATGAATTTTTGTGGGAGGTGAGGTAGAGTGGACTTTGATTTTCCGATATTTGAGAACTTTTACAAAAGTGGAAGGCTTGATCAACATAATGCTTCAATAATAGCTAAAATGTTCCTTTAACTAGAAGGTGTGCTTTTAGTGGAAGCCCATATCAACACGTTTTCACACAAACTTTAAGAATCCAAAATGAAGGCTCAAATTGAAAAACTTAATTGAAAATTATCAACCTTTGTTTTATCATGCCTAAGATACCCTCAAAGGCTAACAAACAACCTTATCATCATGCTAGGAGTAAAGTGATTTTAATTTTTTTATTTCACTATCAAATGAAAGCTCTTCTGATAAATGAAATTGCAAATGCCACCAAACTATCACAAGGATAAGATCTTGTGTGATTCACAAATATTTCAATGCAAGATTGCAATGAGAACAAGAAAAATGATTGCATACATTCAAAAATGAAGCAGACAGGATTTTCTCAAAATCAAATATAGATTAACTCAAATATGATTAAATGCATTAATAGGGGAAAGTTTCTAGAACAATCTCAGAGCTTGTCAATGGTTGTACACTTGTAACCACCTTGACATGATCAAATTTAACACAAAAGAAATAAAAAGGTTCCTCAGATGATTTCTCAGAAAGATGGGCTTTGTCAAACTTTTCTCTTAGGAATTAGCTCCGACCTCTAACACTCCAACCATTTGCATGAAAAATTCATGTAATTTATAACATTTCATTTACAATCATAGTTTTCCCCCAAAACCAAAAACATTCAAAGCACCATTGTGTGTTATGACTCTGATCGTGACTCTCAGAATCAGATTTGTAAAAACATTATTAGGTACTCGGAGGGAAAATCTCTTCAAATATTTCCAACATTCAATTCTTTCGCTGGTAAGTCACTCTTCACTTCATGCGTCAACTACTTCCTCCTCTACTCTATCAAATCTGGTTTCTTACGTACCAAGGAAGGAAAGATTGGAGAATCAGATCGAGTCCAATAGTCAGATCACATCTTAATGGTAAAAGACGTTTTCAGATCTTCCCCACCAAATCAATATATCAACTGGTTTCTTTGTGCGTCAAAGAAAATTAGAAAATCAAATCGAATATGACACTTAGATTACATCTTAATGGTAAAAATGTTTTCAAATCTTCCCCACCAAACCAGGATATCAAATTAATGTTCCTCTTCATTTGGCATGTAAGAGACACCAAAAAATGATAAAAAACCATAAAAATTTGCATCCCCAGGAGATTTGAGCACAAATGGTGGAAAATCAGATACATACACATAGTTGTCGTTGATTTCCTTTTGAATTTGGACCATCCATGTGGAAGAGATCCGAGTTAAGATGGGCTTGGGGTTCCTTTTTACCTTTTACACCCTTTGGGAAAAATTGCAAAATTTCTCATTTTGCTCCTCCCCCCGCCTTTGAAAAATGGGCTTGACACATGTCCCAATGTGGGTCCTAGAGGAACCGTGGCTCTATTCTATGCTATTTTACCTCCTTTTTAAAAAAGGAAAATTTTCCAACTTTTCCCCACTGCTCTACATCTCCACCGTTGACTGAAGAAAATTTTGACTATTCTCTGTCGGGCTTGTGGGTCACTTTGATGACTTTAATCTTTTAAACAATAAGGGGCAAAAATCCAAGTTGCCTCGATGGCCCGCCTCCCCGTCTTTTGACTTTTCAAACCACCACGCATCTCAATGGCACATCTTGAGATGGTCCCAAAAGTAGAGACCCCAAACAAGTGTGGGCTCAACACGTGTCTCATTTCGGTAGAGTTTGTTAAAAGTTTGGAAGTTCAGCGGAAGGTGCCATGTGTTTAAGGTCTGGGACAGTCTCCTTGGCCGTTGAAAATTCCAAGAAAAAGGTAGAGTGATCGGAAGCCTCCAAATGTCCTCCTGGCACTTCTTCAAAATAGAACTTAGGGGCAAGTCCCTAAACATGTGCGGTCTCACTATGTGTCCCAGGCCTTAGAAAGTTTCTTTAAAAATTTTAAGTATAGAGCAGAGCCGGCGGAAGCCTCCACCTATCCCTCTGTTACATTTGTTAAGGTGGGACCCTGAGATAGATCTTCAAATGAGCGCCAACCCACCACATGTCCACGACCCACAAAAACTGTACCAGTTGCATGAAAAATTTGTCTAAGTCGGGAAAAGTAGTAGAATCCTCCATGTGTCCTCCCAGTGTAACTCCAAGGCCAAACCAAAAGGTGATTCTTCAAACGAGTTTCGTTCCTTCACGTGGACAGGTTTTGGTTGAAATGATCCACAAAGTTTTAGAGTGACCCACCGAGCTACATCCAACCAAAAAGGGCCACGTTTCCACTGATGTAGAGAAATTTGATAAGAAAAACACACCCATCTAACCGTAAAAATGCAAGGAAACCACCGTTTGAGCTCTAAGTTGAAATTTTCAAGGACTAAGAATTTGGAAATGTTGTAAAGTTCAAACATGATCCTCCAAGCTACATTCAATTGCATTTCCCCAAGTATTTTGGACAAAAAACAAGAGGGACAACAACACATGACATCAAAAAATGGAAAGAAAGGAATACCCGAGTTTTACACCCAATTGACAGACACCTTCAAATGGACAGAAGAACAAAAAACAAATTTGAATTTTTAAGTGACCTTCGACCAAGGAGGAACTAATCATGGCAACCAAATGGAGGATAGATTCTTCAAGCACCAACATGGGGAGCTAAAAATGTGACAGAGGTTGCAAACTGAGGGATTTTAATGTTAAATGGGGCAAGACTAATTTGAGCACCAACATAGTGTTACTAAGGTTGGCTATAGTGAACTGGATTTCATAATGATGTCATTATCATTTGTATAGAAATGTGTATTCCCCTGTAATATGGTGATTGATTGTGTGTTGTAATTATGCTCATCATAAGTAAAATTCATGTAAGATGTAATGATTAATGTCATAAATTTGGGACATATGGTGAGTGTATGATCCCTATTGTACAATGAGTGCACTTTGGGAGCAGCATGTGGTGATGTGGTATGTTGTAAACTATGAATGTAATGTATGTGATATACCCTATATCGGTACCATGCGTAAGACGTTATGGTTAATGTGTGTGAACCACCATTGTGTTAGTGATGTAGTTGCATGTTATGTTGTGAACCTTATGCTAACCGACCCTAAGGGAAATCAGTAAAAGTGTATGTTTGGAGTGAGGGGATGTGCACCATGGGCCAAGTAACTTGGGCTGACCTTAGGTTCAGTAGATGATGACTTGTGGTCCTCCTTCTCTCTCTCCTTGTGGTTGTTGTATGGATGCAACCTAAGTGTAGCTATGATTGTGTTTAGCCTTGTCAAAGTGGTGGCGAGATGATTCAGATAGAGATGATGATATTTGTACTATTGATATGTTATTTTACGAGTTGAGGCTTGATGTTCCAAGTGCCAAAAAATCGTTGAGTACCCCCTTGGTGGTCAGATAAGGCCACATAGTCATCATAATGTGTTATTCTTATATATTTATTTTATTCGTAAATTGAACTTTTATGTTCTTTCTGCAAGGACCAGCAGTTTTCTTGATTGTCATGTTTTACATTTTGGGCATTTCCTTGGTTTTCGGTACTAACATGTGGATTTTTGCACTAACTATGGCTATTTGGCCATTTTTTTACTTGGTTTTGAATCTTCTTTTAAATTTTAATATTTTACCGCCTTTCCCAAGGCTTGTACTTTGCCACTTGGCATTTAGATTGGATTGTTATGCTGGTTCTATTGTCATGATGTGTGGAATAGGGTCATGGGATGCACCATGGAATGGTTGGACCTATGGACCTGCTTCATTATATGGGGTACACCCCAAGGAGTTACATATAACTAGTGGGTTGTTGAACCATGAGTTATTATGTCACTTGGGTTAGGGGTGTCTGGAGTCTATGTGCCTAACATCATAGGGAAACTGACCTCATTGAGGGAGGCATAAGATATTTGAGAGGAGAGATTGAGGAATAAGGACTTGAGGGAGGCATAAGAGACTTGAGGGAGGCATAAGAGATTTGTGTGTATGACTGATGTTTCAGGATATATGTTGAGTTATTGTGATGTCTTGGGAGTGGTCTTATGATGTATGTGTTACTCATGATAGTTGGATATGTTTTGTGATGTTTTGGATATGGCGTTGATGCCCTTGTGTACACTATGTACATGTAGCTTTTGTTTTGAGTTATGTGAAATATTCATCTGTGGAATTGAGGAAAATTCTGGTTGTTCAAGTACACTTTTGTTTGAATATTGTATGTCACTCATAGATGTGTGTCAAGTATGATTTCATGTGGACTGAGCATGTTCTCTTCCATAATTTGGTTAAGCTCTTGTGGTGTGGTACAATCATGATATCATGTAAAGTTATGCTTGTGAATCCTTAGTGTTATGGATGGCCCTGGTAGGGTGTTGTGATAGCAGTTCATGTTGGGTAGCCACAAGAACGAATAAACTAAAATTCTACTTTGAAATTTTGAAGAACTTGGATTAGGAATAATGTAAATGGAAAGAGACTAATTAAAGAATGAATAAGAGGAAAATGCCAATCTTCTAAGAACCTTGAAAGCTAATCATCCTGCCAAAATGTTTCTAGGCCACCCCATGGCCGTGCTTTAATGATTAAATTTTAACCATAGGTTGTACTTTCACCTTTATATGTTCCTTGATTCTTACAACTTTTCCATCCTTCAATGTTATGTCACATCGAGGACGATGCTTTCTTAAGGGGAGGAGAATGTAACACCTCATTCGATGGTTACTTCAGTTTCCACTTTGGTGACCTATTTCTAGGCATCGAACGTTTGTGTGAGTTTCCGTTGGTCGTTAGTTGGCTTTGACCTTGTCACAGAGAAGGATTAACATCCTTCCTCCCCATCTTGTCTTCCCGTGTCCTTGTTGGTGCTTCTTGTGGAGGGCCTCCATAGTGCCCTATTCGATTACCCTATTAAAGGAAAATCGTGTTCGGTTTTTCGTGCTTGATTTTCGGCCCTTATTAATATGATTAATATTTTTTAAGTTATAAAATAATAATAATAATATTATTATTATTTTATTTTTTGATTAACGATTATTTTATTTTGTGTCGATTTTCATGAATATTATTATTAATTACCTTTAAGTTATTTTATTTTATTATTGATTGCTCTCGAGACTGAGCCCGATTTGTGCAAGAGGAGGAGCTTTTTCATGGATGATGCCATTTCTTAGTGAGTGGTGTTCATGCTTAGTGTTTAACATTTTCCCCTTGGCCGACTAGGCGTCCATGCATGCTTTGTATTTATAACATTTTGTTGGTAAAACATTTGTTCTTTTCTTGTTTGTGTGGAGGCATCCACCCCCCACCCTCTTTTCCTCCTTGCCAGCCGCATACTCTAGTTTTTTTATTTTAAATTCTTGGTCATTAGTGAAATGCATTGGAGGAGGAGTACCTACCACTCCATTAATAGTTTGTAAGTCAAGACGTGTTGGCACAACCTTCTTTTAATTAATTTTGATTTTAAATCTTCTTGGGGAAGTTGTTTTTCTGCTCACGTTTTGGGGAAGGAAACACCCAACCAGGAAGTTTGGTCGCTTATTTTGTATCTCTTGTTTTATTCAATCAAGCTTTGGTTTCTTTTCTGGTTGAAAATGCCTTTTCTGGGTACGTGGGCTTCCCTAGTGAAGGATCTGTATTGAGGGTTGTGGAAAAGTCTTTGAAACTACTAGATGTATGTTGGGCACCTATTTTATTACAAGTTTTAATATTTGCGCTGGTTTATTTTACTTGTTCACGCCAAGTCTACCTGGCCGCGTGGAATATTTTGTGAGGGAATCTTGTAGTAGGTTATGCATAGTACATCTGAGGAGTTCCCTTTTCCTTGGTTGTTGGCCACGTGAAATCTGGTGGAGGGTTTTCAGTTGGTTTTATCTAGCAAGGAACTGAAACTCTAGAAAATATATGTGATGGGTTGGTGTTTGAGCCTCCTAGCCTTGTTGCAAACCCCTTGCCTGTGCCAAAATGTGAATCCATGGACTGTTTTGGGTGCTCAACAGGTAAAAATGTGGAACATTCTCTAAGTTTTTGTATTAAAGGCCATGTCAAATGCGTTGAGAGTTTGAAACATTTTCTAGGCATGATAATTTCTTCTCATTTTTCTACCATGCTAAAATTAACCATAGCATGAAAGAAATTTTCTTTTATTTACTTGAAGTGGCTGTTGTTTGGGGGTTATTTTGTGGTTTTTCTATCGATTCTCATTTTCTAGGTTATGTTTTAGTTTCTCTCCGTGTTAGCTACTTCTTAGGATGATACCTTGCTAGATTTGGTTCTACAAATGGTCTTGGCACTTGACCTTTCACTTGCTCTTGTTGTTTCTTCTATACTAATGGTTACAGGGATACTTAACTTTCTTCTTGTTATTACGTTTTAAATCATACAGAAATATTAAGGACCAACTTGTTGGGTTCTTTTACGTGAATCTATGATGAATGTATTTTTGTTCATTACTTTGAGACCGATATGTGATGCCTTAGGGAATTTTTTTAGACTCTTCATGGGATTTATTCTTGGGGATGGATACTTTAAAATTTAGCCACGTCCCTTAGATGCTCACCGTTTGATCATCATGTCTCTCTTTTGATGATGTTTTCTTATGTGAAAATACAGTTTGATAAACCTACCCTAAGTCTAGGAAGGATGATAAGAGAATATAGGAATTATCTCTTAGGAATAAACACCCCTTCAACAAATATTTGAGTCTATGCAAGCTGATAAAAATAATAGAGAGTGCACTGATAAGCTTGGGTTACTGATTTACTTGAATGAGTATTTGCTATGTTGATTGTGAGTTGTTAATGGAGTTGGATACTCTAACCCGGTGTTTATTTTTTTATAAACATGAGAGATAATATTATCCTTTGACCATTGGCATTTTGTTTTGAATTCTACTTAGGAGGGGCTGTTAGGTTAGTGAACCTGCGTTGGCAAGTTTTGATGGGTTTTTGTGTTGTAGTCTAAATCCGGTTTTCCTTATTTTGAGGTTGTGAATCTAAGTATATATCTAATTGAGGGGTAAGTGTGTTTGAGTTCCATGAACTTTTGTTAACTTCTAAACAAGGTTTAGTGTTGTGTACCCTCCTATACTCTCCTCTGACTATGTAAAGTCAGTATCATGAGGACAACAGGGTAAATGGGGCTCGGGCTAAAGTTGGTGAGTAGATGCATTCGTATCTATGAGATAAAAAGGTCTAGCTAACTTGGCTGCATGAATCCTTAATGAGTAGGATGCCTCTTTCTAGCCGACACCTTACCCTTTCGTGATAAAATAAGAAGAAATCTGGATAATGGTAAAGTATTAACTATTACGAGAGGAGTTTGGTTGATTATCTTCTTTTGTTTGTTATTACGGTCGGGAATCATTGTTGCCATATTTTGATAACTTAAGGCAATCCATTACCTAGTAGGTTGGATAAGGGTGATTACCCTCTAGCTATTATGAATAGGAAGGATCATGATTTATTTGTGATGATAGAGGGAAGTATTACTTTTGACATGACTCGGTTATTTACTAATTATAATTACTATTATTTGATGTGACTAAGGAAAGTTTCACCTGGTTTAAGACTTTGGTTATTCATTATATTCCTAATTGAGAGTTGGAGGTACTTAGGAGTGGCGAGATAAAAGAATATGCTTATGTTCAAAAGAAATAAGAGAGAGGGTTTTATTTGTTTAATATAAAGACTTGTGTTTTAGTTGTTTAAGGTATTTGACTCAAACAAGGGTGTTGGAATAAATTAAGGAAGCTTAGTATTTTTGGTGATCTGTTGGAGGTGATATGGCTAAGTGAAATTTGTGTAACATCATCATATGGGTTCCTTTGGGATGGTTTGCTAAAATTTTATTGATATAGGTTTAAGGGTAATTAAATTGATTGATAGTAATTTTTAAATCTTGGTAAGACGGTGGCATTAGATTTACTTTAATTGTTTGATTTACTAAATATGGGTTATTCCTTTTATCTTACTTTTGATTGTTGTACATAGCATGGTAAGATGATCTTATGTTGACTTTTCCTTGGAAGGGCAAATAGTGGTTAGTATGTGATGTTGAAGTTCTAACTTTAAATCTATTAGATCATATGGCTTATTTAAGGAAATGTTGATTGATGTTTGAGTATTGGGGTTTCAATCATATATTACATATGATTACATGATTGACATCCCAATGCACTCATCACTTTGTTTCGAACTCATTGGGTCATTGAACCCTACTAGAATGATGGTTAGACTTTTGGTTGTTTTAGGAACAATGTTCATAATAATTTTTTATGGTTTCATTCTTAATGTGAAAATACTAAATCTTCTAGCATGATTAAAGAAGTTGTAGAGGTTTAGAGATTAGCACTATTTCATTAAATAGAAGGTTCATTTCATGATATTGTTAATGGTAACATATTATTCCTATTAGTAGTCTTTATCATGCTTAGTTCCCAAACCGACTCGTGCTATAAATGTGCAGATGGATCTTCGTGGGTACAAAAGGGAGAGTTGCATCGGTATTTCTTTGAAGCTTGTTTGTTCGTATGTGATTTATTTTTAGAGCCTCTAAATTTTTGGTTGTTTGGAAAATTTGATGGGCCCAGTTTGTACTATGGGTAATGTTGTCGCATGTGTCTGAAAACGGAACTTGTAAATAATATTATAAATAATATAACCAGATCACAACTTTGTTTGAGTAATTAATTGTATTAAAACAAATTTGAAAGATAGCTTCGCTTGGATTTGACCAATATTGTTACCTTTTGTTTTCAAGTCAAAGTTCATTAGAATCCTTCACCACCTTTGGGTTTGTATGTCATGATGGATAAAATGTGTAACCATGTATAGTTTCACAAACAGGGTAATGATAAACGTATCTTTGAGTTAAAATTTTGTGTAATAGCTCCCTCTAGGTCATGGCATAAATGTAAACCTAGGCATAATAAAGTGGGTTAGTAATCCTTATAAAAGTTATTTAAAAAAATAAGAATAATGTAGTTGTGATCTACTTGATAACAGTTGAGCCATTAAGTGTTCAAAGAAGAAACTTTCTTTTGTAAAGAAAATTTTTATACCTTACTACCCTAGCTAAACTAATGAACATTATTCTCCCTCTTGGTGAGTTCTTAAACAACCTTAAGGTGAAATCAATATTTAGTTTTTGGAAGGTAATAAGGTGATAATAAGTAGGAGGAGACTGATTAAAAACCATTCAATCTAGCTCACCCTTTGTAAACGTATTTTGTCTACCTATGTCAATCTCCTCGAGAGAAGCCTAAATGAAATCTTAAATCCTTATGGTTATATTCTTAGCCATTAAAATCCAGACTAATAACTAATGAGGCCTTAAAGATGAATCCAATTCGATCTCCTTCCTCTAGTTTCTTCCAAAGAGATTTGTAATCTCCTCCTATTTGTTGTTTAAATCATTTGATCCTCTTTTAGAAAGCTTGGCCTTAAGCTATTTAGTCAATAGTATAAAAGAAAGAAGTTATCCCTTGTGAAAAGAATTGTGCGAATCATTACATGAATTTTTATAAGAACGTAAGTTAATAATTAAGAGATGTTTTAGTAAACAAGAAACCTTAACAAGACTTTCCTCGTGGGATGCCCCTAAATGTAAGTGTGTTTTGTGTTTGGAATTGTATGTGATGTTCTGTCGAAATGGGAAGTGAACAATTTCATGTTGAGCATCGTATATTTCCTTGTACCTTGGTGGTCAATGTTGTGTCAAGCCTATCATGAGTTGGTGGTAGCCATTTTAATCTCTTGTTGTGTCGTGTAATCTCCTAAGTAAAAAAAAAAAGTTATCTAAATTTTTCAGTGAGTATTTGTGGGTGTGTTTTAGCGGGTGTTACATGGGATCTATACAAAATGCGTTGACCTTCAAACAAATGAAATATGCAGGAAATTATCCCACTACTGCCGATTTCTCCCTACTTGTACCAAAACGTGGCCATGAACGGAGTATGGCAATCCAACAAGCAAGAATGAAGGAGGAATGTTGCCAAGTGTTGCTGTTCAGGGGCCTAGTAGACATGGTTGCAAATTTAAAGCGTATAAATTAGGCATGATGAGCTACCCATCTCAATAATTTCCAACATTTAACAATCTCCTTAAATGAATCGATTCTCTTTCCTGAAATTGGTTTTTTGAAAGTGATTGTGTGGATAGTGTTCACTCATTTGTTTACTTGCTGGTTGTTCCTTGATTATCCCTGTGTTTTGGGTTATTTGGGTTGATGTGGATGCTTACATTATGAGAAATATCTTTCTAGGTAAATGTTTCCTTAAAGAGTTATTGTGGGTTTAGATGGCTTGTTGTGAAACATCTCCTTTCCCTTGAATTTTTTTATTATAACAATAAGAGTTGCCAAATGTTAATGGTGGACAACATGGGTTTATTCCTCTTACTCTTGTTTTTACGTTTTCATATTTTATTGAATGATCTTCTACCATTATTATATCAACATTTCTTTGAATGAGTAACTGGGTTTTTAAGTTGTTTAATAGCTTGTAATTTCATGTTTTGTAAATAAGCATGCTAAATAACTATAAATCTCTTGCTTTTATACGAGCTTGTTATATTCTGGATATGATTTCCTTCCGGGTATTCAAGTTTGTTTCGATATCTATGACTTCTAAATTTGGGTACTCGAGTTATTTCATTATCTGAGAATAACCTCTTTGGGTAAGCGAGTCATTTTTATTAATTAAAATTTTATTAGCTTCTTTCAGTTTTCCCTTAAATAAATTTGTTTAGTTGAAATCAAGGTCATGTGGTTATCCATTCCGTTTATGGGTATGTTGAGAAAATTTTAGATGGGTTTATGTTAACCTTGCTTAGCGAGTAGACATTGGTTCGAACCCCAATCCGGTTTGGGGAGACTATTGTTTTATTTGGGAACTTATCCACCCTTTTTGGGTTATGACAACAACCTATGTAATGTTGATTGTTTCATTGGTGTCGCCATACCTTAAGTGGTGAGTTTTATGAGGTCGATTGGATCTCCATGTTCTCATTTCATATGGACTAAGTAAGTTGTCCTATTGATATTCCAAAACCATCTTGCATGTTTATAAAACTATATGAGTGGTTGACTACGGTGATT
Source organism: Taxus wallichiana var. yunnanensis (assembly GCA_018340775.1). NCBI lineage: Eukaryota > Viridiplantae > Streptophyta > Pinopsida > Cupressales > Taxaceae > Taxus > Taxus wallichiana. Next base: position 600,366,458 of record CM031239.1, on the reverse strand, counting down.
AGAATTAACTTTGGAGGGAGTAGGCTATTAGGCTATTAGTGAATATGATGTAAGGTTACTATATATATATATATATATATATATATATATATATATATATCTTACATCATATATGAATTTTGAACCTATATGACAATCATGTAATTTTATATATATATATATATATATATATATATATATATATATATATATAATTACTTGATGATTTTAGTATAGGTTCAAGATGTTTAAGCTTTTCCTTAAGCGGCTCATCGAGTGTTCCTTATAGAGTTTGAACCATAACTAAATATAGCCATCGATATTTAAAGATACATATGTAAATTTTTAATAGTATTAGTTATTATTAGAACTACCTTGGCGTAATGCTCATAAGAGATGACTGATGGAAGTTTTTGTTAAGATTGTTAATGAATTATGGTGGTATATATATATCGCTGATTTATGTTGGAAATTGTTGGTAAGATAGTTAATGGCATTTGGTAATACATATAAATGCACATTTAAGAGTGGCATTTAGTGTGGTAATGATGGTTACCTTAAAAGAACATATGATGAGAAAGTGGCTATCTATTTTCTTATAAACCAAATTTATAAATTAAATAAGGAGGATTATTAATCTAAAGTACTATGAAACTTGGACGAATGTTTAGAATTCTAACTTACTTGAAGGACTTAGGTATTTTTGAGACTTGTCATTTTTCAAGTACTTTGATATTTCAAGTAACTTGGCTTCTAGGCAATGCCTATTTTGGAAATTTTGTTAGCCATCATTATTATTAATTGTGGAGTCACTTGTAGATAAGAAAATATAGATTATTGGTTTGAATATTAGATTTATATCATCTAATCTATATGACTACATGATTGAAATCCCAATACATTCTTCATTTTGGTTCTAACTTATTAAGCCCTCCCCTCTTGAATGATTGTTAAACTATTGTGATTTTGGAGACAATGGTCGTAATAGGTATATTTGAGTTATTTAAGAAAATATAGATTGAATGTTTGAGTATTAGATTTCAATCATATAATCTATATGATTATATGATTGAAATCCCAATACAATCGACATTTTATTTCTAACTCATAAAGTTTATGGTCCTACTTGATTGGTTGTTAAACTTTTGTTGTTTTAGAGACATGTTTTCTAACTGAAGAAGAAGGCTTCCTTCTTAGATTGGCATGGTGGAAATTTCATTTTGACTTAAGAAGCTGTTAGTATTTAGAGCTTAGATGCATTTCTTGAAATAGAATTTTCCTTTCATGATATTGTTAAATAGTAACATATTTTATCATGTGTAGTTCTTATCATGCTCAGTTCTCGTGAATTGACTCAGGATAATAAATGTGCATATGGCTTTCATGAGTAGAAAAAGGGAAAGACTTGTAGAAAGTTGCATCGGTTTTACTTATGAAGTTCCTTTGATCAAATGCTTAATGTGTTGAAAGGATTTGGAATGGTATTTTTGATAAATTTAGAAGGGATCAATGCTTTAATATTTATATTTGGGGAGTAATTTTTTCATAACTAACTAAAACTAAAACTTGTAAAATATTATTGAGAATGATATAAAATGATCACAACATTGTTATGAGTATTTTATTGTATAATAGAAATCTTGAAAATAGTTTAGCTTTGCTTGACCAATATTGTTTACCTTTATTTCCAAGTCAAGTACATTAGAATATTTTTGTCACCTTTGGTTTGTGTGTCATGTTGGATAGGGAATGATGTAACCATGTCTAGTTATCATAAAAGGGTAATGGTAAACTTTTTGAGTTATAAATTTGTGTAGTAAACCCTTATGGGTTATGACATTAATGTAATTCTAGGCATAAAAGAATGGTGTATTAAACCCTTATAAAAGTTATTCGAAAAAATAAAATAATATGAGGTATGTGATCTTCTAGTTTAAGTCAAAAGTCTTTAAGTTGAAAAGAAAAAGAAACTTTCACCCAATTTGTGTTAAGTCCAAAATAATATACAAGCCCCTTACTACCCTAAGCTATCTGATAAAATTTATTCATAATGTTTATATATGCATAAAACCATAAAATGATATCAAAATGTAAACAATGTTTAGCTTTTGGGAGGATAAGAAGGTTATAACAAGTAGGGTTAATTGATCAAGAAACCATTAAATCTAACTTATTAATGTTATATACCCTTATTTGTAATCATTTGTCAAATTTAACCAAGTAGGGTTACTTGAGAAGATCTAGATGAGGCTCTTACCCAATCCAAATTGATTTATAAGTCTAAATGAATGATTGGTTAATGAATAATGAAATCATGAAGATAAATTCAAAGTGACCTTCTTACCTCTAACTATTGTGAAGGTTCATTGTAATCCTTTCTTAAGTGTTGTTAAACGTTTTGATCCCTCCACAAAGGAAGTTTTATTTTTGAGCCTACACGGTACTTCACCTCAATTGGTGCTTGCTCTTGTATTCTTGTGAAATGGAGGTATGAAATATGATTCAGTATCTTGAATATGGATAAAGAGCCTTGTGAGAAATTGATTACCCCTTTAATAAACAAATGAATTAAATAAGTAATTGACATATTAGAGATGATCCTTATTTAGGAAATTTTATCTTAAGCTAAATGCTCAATAGTATAAAAGAAAAGAAATCTAGCTCTATAAGAAGGATTGTATGAATCATAACATGAGTCTTCTAGAACTTAAGTTAAGAATTGAAATATGTTTATAGTAAATAAGTAACCTTAAAATATTTTACACCATGGGATGACCCTAACTGTAAGTGTGTATTGTGGTTGGACTATTATGTTGTGCCTTGTCAAAAAGAAAAGTGAATTAGTCATGATGGGTGATATATCCCCTTTTCCTATGTGGGTTAATGTTGTGTCAAGCTTATCATGAGTTGTGTGTATTCCTTTGAGATCACCTATGGTGTCGTATAAACTTCAAGAAAGCCAAACAAAAAAATTTATCCGTTATTTCTCATGTTGTCCTTGTGTTTGTTTTAGTGGGCGTTACAATTGGTATCAGAGCGGAGGTTCATGCTCTCAAACCTCTGGGAAAAAAGTGGAGTTACGGTGGTTTTGCATGGTGGTGGTGGATATTGGAAGAGTAATGTGATATAAGTGTGATGTGAACTATGTCGTAATTGTGATATTGTGAACATACATGTTGTGTATGTCACTTAGTGTATAATTGTTGGCATGTTGATGTGTTGGAGATGAGAGTATTATCTCTCCTTTTCATGAATTCAATGAGAATTTGAGTGTGATGTACCATCTTGTTGTGTGTGTGAAAGGAATGTTATTGTTGATTATAGAGTGTTGGATCCTTTTGGCATTTGTGATGTGTGGGTGTGTTGATGTGTTGTATGAAAAGGTTGGTGTATAGTGAAATAAATTGCATAGTGATGTCGTCATCGTGTTGTGAAGAAATGTGTATATCACCATGTTGTATTGTAATTGATTATATGTTGTAATTGTGATCATCATAAGTATAATTCATGTAATATGTGATGGTTCATGTTGTGATTTAGGGGCATATGGTGAATGTATGATCTCTATTGTGTAGTGTTGCACTTTGGGTGCAGTATGTGGTAATGTGAAGTATTGTAAAGTTCGTGAATGTAATGAATGTGATATACTCTATATATGTAACATGCGTGAGATGATATGGTTAATGTGTGTGAACCACCATTGTGTTAGTTATGTAGTTATGTGTTATGTTGTGAACCTTACACTAACCAAACCTAAGGAAAATCGGTAAAAGTTTATGTTTGGAGTGAGGGAATGTGTACCATGGGACGGTAATTCAATCCAACCTTAGGCTTAGTAGATGATGACCCATGCTCCTTTTTCTCTCTCCCTATGTGGTTTTCATATGGATTCAACCTAAGTGTAGTTATGACTATGTGTAGCCTTGTTGAAGTGGTGGTAGAATGATTCAGATAGAAATGATGACGATTGTATTATTGATATGTTATTTTACGAGTTGAGGCTCGATGTTCCAAGTGCTAGAAACTCGTTGAGTAGCCCCTTGGTGGTCGTATAAGGCCACATAGTCATTGTAATGTTTTATTCCTACATATGTATTTTATTTGTAAATTGAACTTTTTACTTGTTTTGAAAGGACAAACAATTTTCTTGATTGATATGCTTTTATATTTTGGGAATTTTTGTTGGTTGTTGTACTAACATACATATTTTTACACTAACTATGGATACTTGGCCATTTGTTTTCTTAGATTTTGATCTTCTTTTAAAATTTAAAAATTTTACAGCCTAGCCCAAGGCTTGGATGTTTGCCACTTGGCATTTGAAATGGATTGTTATGTTGGTTCTATTGTCGTAATCGGTGGAATAGGGTCATGGGATGCATCGTGGAATGGTTGAACCTATACACCCACTTTGATGTATGGGGTACGCCCAAAGGAGTTACAGATAACTAGTGGGTTACCAAACCACCAGTTATTATGTCACTTGGGTTAGGGGTGTCTCGACTTTATGTGCCTAGGGCCATAGGGTGACTGACCTCTTTGGGGAGCCAAAAGGAAAATTAATCTTTATATTACTGATTGAGGGACACATAAGAGATTTGAGGGAGGTATAAGTGATTTTCAGGAGGCGTAAGAGACATGAGGGAGGCATAAGAGATTTTGGTGTGTGTGATTAGTACTTGGGAGGTATACAAAGTTGTTTGTGATGTTTTGGGAGTGGTGTTATGGTGTATGTGTACTCATGTGAGTTGGTTATGTTTTGTGATGTTGTGGATATGGTTTTGATTCCCTTGTTGACTCTATGTATCTATAATTATTACTTTGATTTGTGTGAAACCTTCATTTGTGGGGAAATTTCATGTTGTTATAGTACACTTATGTTTGAGTATTAAAATGTTGGTCATATTTGTGTGACAAGTATTATGTTATGTGGACCATGTATGTTTTCTTCCATGGTTTGGTTAAGTTCTTATGGTGTGGTACAGTCATGAAAGTATGTAAAAATTATGCTGTGAATCATTAGTGTTGTGTATGACCCTAGTATGGTATTGTGATAGCCATTCCTGTTGGACACCCATAAGAATGAATAGACTAAAACTTTTCAAAAATGAAATCTTAAGGGCTTGAGTTTAGGAATAATGTAAAGGAAAAGAGATTAATTAAATAGTGAACTAAAGGGAACTACCAATCTCCATAAAACATTGAAAATTAAATAATCTGCTGAATTTTCTAGTCTCTATGTGGTCATTCTCCACCGACATAAATTTTAACCACTAGAAAAAAATTTCATCTTTAGCTTTCCTTGTTGATTACCCCTTTTTATTTCTTCAACGTTATGTCTCATTGAGGACGATGCTTTCTTAAAGGGATGATAATGAAATGCCCCATTCGGTATTGACTCCGTTCTTGCTTCTTTGACCCCTGCTACGAACGTTCATTTTTGTGCATATTTTCCTGTGATTGTTAGGTGATTACGATCTTGTTGCGAAGTGGATTTTACATCTTTGGTTCTGTTGTACCTTCTAGTGTCGTTGTTAATGCTTCTTGTTGTTTTGGGTATTTGTAGCATATTTTACAAATATTATTTTGAAGGCTAATCGTGTTCTCATTTAAATAGGTTACGTAATGACATTTTAGTGCAAAATCTCTAAAGGGATGTCAAAACTGTTCAAAAAGTGTTTAGGGCATGTTTTTTAAAAGGTACCTATTTTTATTTTAAGATAAGTTTATTTAATTGTTAATATTCCTTCTTAGACCTAACTTTTTCTTGCATGGGAAGGAGGAGTTGGGTTTTTTTGGTGGCACCAAGGCTTGGGAAAGGACTTCTCAAATTAATTTTGAATTTATTATACAAAACCACCAGTTTCCACCTTGATCGAACAAACCTCCATGCATGCCTCTTTTAATAGAAAATTTAGTGGTGGATTTAATTAAGCCCAAATACCAACCCTACCTTTTTCTTTATTAGCATTAATGGAAATGTGCTTGGCATTTGTTTTGCTGGCCTATATGAAAATTTGGATGTTGGCCGCATACATTGTAATTATTGTTTTATTAGAAATCTGCCCTGGCTTTTGGTTGGTAGTCTGCATATGCTAAATTGGGCCTAGCTACGTAAATTTGGTGGAGAAATTTATTTTGATTCTATAGAAAATGTGTTTATCTTTGAAACAAATGCAAGCCGAAGGAATTGATCCCCTAGCTATCGCTTTCTCCCTACCTGTGCCAAAATGTGGTCGTGAATGGAGTATGGGCATCCAACAAGCAAGAATGAAGGAGGAATATTGCCAAGTGTTGTTGTTTAGGGGCTTGGTAGACGTGGTTACAAGTTGGAAGAAAATAAATCAGGCATGATAACCTACCCATCTGAATAATTTCTAAGCTTTAACCATCTCCTGAAATGAATCGATTCTCTTTCCTGAAATTGGTTTTTTGAATGTGATTTTGTGGATAGTGTTCAGTCATTTTTTAATTTTGTTTGTTGGTTGACTATCCCTTGGTTTTGGGTTATGCAGGTTGTTGTGGATGCTTACATTCTGAGAAATATGTTTTTGGGTAAATGTTTCCTTCAAGAGCTATTGTGGGTGTAGATGTCTTGTTGTGAGAATTCTCCTTTCCCTTGAAATTTCTTGTTATAAAATAATAGTTTCCAAATGTTAATGGTGGAGGGAAGGGGTTTATTCCTCTTACCCTCACTCTTACATTTTCATACTTGATTGAATGATCTTCTACCATTATTTATCAACATTTATTTGAATGAGTAACAGGGTTTTTAAGTTGCTTAATAGGTAGTAATGGCATGCTGTGTAAACAAGCCTATTGAATAAATATAAATCTCTTGCTTTTATATGAACTTGTTATATTCTGGATATGACTCCCTTCCTGGGTATTCAATTTTGTTTATATATTTTTGAATTCAAAATCTGGGTACTCGAGTTGTTTCATTATCAGGGATTTCTGTCTTTGGGTATGTGAGTTGTTTTTATTAATTAAAATTTTATTAGCCCCTTTCAGTTTTACCTTAAATAAATTTGATTAGTTGAAATAAGGGTAATGTGGTTCTCTATTCCGTTTATGGGTATGTTGAGAAAATTTTCATGGGTTAAAGTTAACCTTTCTTTAGTGAGAAGACATTGGTTCAAACCTCGATCTAGTTTTAGGAGACTATTGTTATATTAGAGCACTTATCCACCCTTTTTGGGTTTTTACAGCAACATGTGTAATGATGGTTGTTTCATTGGTGTCATCATACCTTAAGTGGTGAGCTTTTCGACGTCGGTTGGATTTCCATGTTCTCATTTTGTATGGACTACGTAAATTTTTCTATTGATATTCCAAAACCCTCCGCATGTTTACAAAACTATATGAGTGGTTGAAAACGATGATTAGAATTAATTTTAGAAGGAGTACCAAGGCTATTAATCCTCGGTTTACTTATTACTTACTATATGCATCTTGAATATTACTAAAGAAATATATATATATATATATTTCTTAATGATCATCGGTATAGGTTCAAGAAATTTAAGGTTTTCCTTAAGGGGCTAATCGACCGTCCCTTATAGAGTTTGGACCGTAACTAGATATAGCCACCGAGATTTAAAGATCAATATGTACATTTTTTAATACTATTAAGTTATTATTAGAACTACCTTGGCGTAATGCTCATAAGGGATGACTGATGGAAGTTGTTAAGATTGTTAATGAATTTTGGTTGTACACACACACACACATACCACCAATGTCATTAACAAGCTTAACAACATTTTCCATCATAAAGGAACAAGGTGGTATATATGATGGAAAATGTTGTTAAGATTGCTAATGACATATATATATATATATATATATATATATATATATATATATATATATATATATATATATATATATATCATTGATTTATGTCGGAAATTGTTTGTAAGATAGTTATGGCATTTGGTAATACATGTAAATGCACATTTAAGAGAGACATTCGGTGTGGTAACGATGGTTACCTTAAAATAACATATGATTAGAAAGTGGCGATCTATTTTTTTATAAACCTGAAATTATAGATTAAATAAGGAGGATTATGAATCTAAAGTACTATGAAACTTGGATGAATGTTTAGAATTATAACTTACGAAGGACTTGGGTAGTTTTGAGACTTATCATTGTTCCGTACTTGGATATATCAAATAACTTGGCTTCTAGGAAATGCCTATTTCAGACATTTTGTTAGCCATCATTCTCTCTTATCATTATTAATTGTGGAGTCACTTAGTAGATAAGAAAATATATATTGTTGGTTTGACTATAAGATTTCAATCATATAATCTATATGATTACATAATTGAAATACCAATACATTAACCATTTCGGTTCTAACTTATTAAGCCTTGGCCCCTCTTGAATGATTGTTAAACTATTGCCATTTTTGAGATAATGATCGTAACTGGTATATTTGACTTCTCTAAGAAAATATAGATTGAATGTTTGAGTATTAGATTGCAATCATATAATCTATATGATTACCGAAATGAAATCCCAATACACTTTATATTTTATTTCTAACTCATAAAGTTTATGGTCCTACTTGATTTGTTGTTAAAATTTCGTTGTTTTAGAGACATTGTTCATAACTGGAGCATAAGACTTCCTTCTTAGATTGGCATGGTGGAAATTTTATTTTGACTTAAGAATTTGTTATTGTTTAGAGCTTAGATCCATTTCTTGAAATAGAATGTTTCCTTTCATGATATTGTTAAATAGTAGCATATTGTTGTTATGTGTAGTTCTTATCATGCTTAGTTCTCATGAACTAAATCAACCTAATAAATGTGCAGATGGCCTTCGTGTGTATAAAAATGGAAAGACTTGTAGAAAGTTGCATCGATTTTACTTATGAAGTTCTTTTGCTCAAATCCTTAATGTGTTGAAAGTCTCGGAATGGTATTTTTGAGAAATTTAGAAGGGCTCAATGCTTTAGTATTCTGTATTTGGGAGTAATGTTGTCGTAACTAACTGAAACTAAAAATTGTAAAATATTATTGAGAATGATATAAAATGATCACATATTTGTTACGAGTATTTTATTGTATAATAGCAATCTTGAAAAATGTTTAGCTTTGTTTGATCAATATTGTTTACCTTCGTTTCCAAGTTATGTACATTTGAATAATTTTGTTACCTTTGGTTTGTGCTCCGTGTTGGATAACGAATGATGTAACCATGTCTAGTTATCATAAAAGGGTAATGGTAAACTTTTTGAGTTATAAATTTGTGTAGTAAACCTTATAGGTTATGACAATAATGTAATTCTAGGCATAACATAATGGTTTGTTAAACCGTTATAAATTTTATTAAAAAATAAATAATAATATGAGGTTGTGATCTTTTGGATTAAGTCAAGAGTCTTTAAGTGGAAAATAAAATGAAACTTTCTTCTTGTGTTAAAAATAATATACCTTACTACCCTAAGCTATACTGATAAAATTTATCCTTAATGTTGATGGGGCGTAAAATGATATTAAAATGTAAAGTGTTTAGCTTTTGGGAGGATAACAAGGTTATATCAATTAGGGGTAATTGATCAATAAATCATTAAATCTAATTTATTTATTCTAAAACCTGATTTGTACTCATTTGTCGAATTTAAGGAAGAGAAGATCTAGACGAGGCTCTTACCCAATGCGATTGATTTATAAGTCTCAATGAATGACTGGTTAATGACTAATGAGATCATGAATATGAATTCAAAGTGACCTTATTACCTCTAACTATTGTGAAGGTTCATTGTAATGCTTTCTTAAGTGTTGTTAAACATGTTGATCCATGCACAAATGAAGTTTTAGTTCGAACCTAAACAGTACTTCACCTCAATTGGAGCTTGCACTCATCTCCTTATGCAATGGAGGTATTAAATAAGATTCAGTATCTTGATTATGGATAAAGAGCCTTATGATAAATTGATTACCCCTTTATTAAAAAACCGAATTAAACAAGTAATTGGCATATTAGAGATGATCCTTATTCAGGAAATTTTATCTTAAGATAAATGTTGAGTAGGATAAAAGAAAAGAAATCGAGCTCTATAAGGAGGATTGTATGAATCATAACATGAGTCTTCTAGAACTTAAGTTAAGAATTAAAATATGTTTTTAGTAAATAAGTAACCTTAAAAGATTTTACACCGTGGGAAGACCCTAACTATAAGTGTGTATTGTGGTTGGACTATTATGTTGTGCCTTGTCAAAAGAAAAGTGAATTGGTCGTGATGGGTGTCATATGTTCCCTTGTTTGCCTATGTGGGTCAATGTTGTGTCAAGCTTATCGTGAGTTGTGTGTAGTCCTTTGAGATCACGTGGTGTTATATAAACTTCAAGCAAGTAAAACAAAAAAAAGTTATGTTATTTCTCGTGTTGTCCTTGTGTGTGTTTTAGTGGGAGTTACAACTTTACTATTTAATATAATTTTTAATTGTTTATACCACAGTTAAAATGAAAATTTGGGATTATTAAATTTTCCTCCTAAACGTAAAAAGGGGTTTACTGTGAACTTGTTTTAAATATGTTTCAACGTTCAATTTTTGAATTTGTAAATGGACATGCATGTAATTTATTGGGTTGTTGGCTATATTAAATGTATTTTTGTACATAACATATATCATATATACATATCAGTTTCGTTGAAATATCAACTCAAATAAATAAGATACCATATAATAAGTATATCAGTTTCGTTGAAATTTCAACTCAAATAAATCTCAATTTAAGTGAACATAATATAATAAGTATATCCATATGTTACCATTTAATACAAATAATAATGATAGGCTATGAGTTTAATTTCAAAAACCACGTATCGACTGGAATTGTAGATGACCCATTCTCCACAAGGAGGATGCATTGTTTCATTGGGAAGTGGGTTCCACATTTATTATCCATCTTTTTGGTTTAAATTCCAAGTAGTCGGTACCCCAAATAATTTCCATCCTTCCCAAAACATAGGGGTGATAAGTTTCACCACATCCCATTTTCTCATAGTTGTCTAAAGGTCTGATAGAACATCGTCTTGAATTTGAAAATTTTTGTATCAGGCGGAATGGGCAGATACATCGTCATGGTTTCACAAGTAGATAGGTCATATATGATTTCATTTATGGTTTTTGACAAAATTTGATGTAGTAGCTTTCTATTTTCAAAAGGTGATCATTTCCAACTAAAGTGAATGTATGAATATGTTAATGAATGATTAAGTGAAGCTTCACATAAATCCAATACAGTTATCGTCTTAAAACAGAAGAATGAAGCTATGTAATGAATGATGTTGATGAAATTTTGCGAGAAGAAAATAAGAGATCAAGTGAGGGCAGTAAGTGAATAATCGAAATATAGATATGGGTGAGGAAAATGAGTTCCTAGCAAATGTATAAGGTGAACTAGTAAGACAAAGAGTGTAGTGGAAAATATAGAGCTATGTTTTCAAACTCAAGATAAAAGTTATGAAGGAACTTGAAGAATGCATTTATGATAGTCTTTATGGTTTTTGAATGATGAATGTTGATGACTACAGTTTGAGCTTGAAAGTATAAGAAGGATAAGTGAGATATTTAAAAAGTAAGATAGCAGGTGAACATAGATTTGTGTTTTTGATGAATTTACAGATGCATTAATAAGGTTAGTTAGAAAATTTAGGGTAGAATTTGATGTAATAGAATGAAGAGTGATGAAATTTTGCATACAAGAAAATAAGAGTATAATCATGATTTATAGTGCATTGGGTGACTGTCAAATCTGAAAGGTAAGTATGGGTTTGGATTGAATCAATTTAGAAGTATATGGGTGAACATCAAGTAAGATTGAAAGTAGTGTAGTGGAAGTTATAACCTCAAAAACTTGTTTTCAACTAAGATGAAATCAGTTATACACATGAAAAATTGTCCAAAGATAGTTCTCTTATTTCGGTGAGTTTTGTCCCATTTTGGGTTTCCCACCTAAAACACTGTGAGGCAGAAATAAAGGAGAAAGAATAGAGATATGTTATCTCATATTATTCTACTAAACAAAGGAACCACGTACAATATTTATAGGTATGGAATAAACAAGACTCCCTAAATGGATGGAGAGGTTATAAATAAGAAGGAGAGAATAATGGAATAGATAGAACAACTAGTCTAATAATAAAAAATAAGTATGTAGACTATGCTAACATTCCCCCTTATTACATTATTCTTGCAAATGTGACCCCTGAAAAGTTCAAATTTCACTTTTCCAAGAGATTTTGTGAGAATGTCAAGCAACTTGTGCTTCTATAGGACAATACTGGAGCTGAATGTGATGGTTCAAGATGTCTCTCAAATGAAATGACAATCAATCTCAATATGCTTTGTTCATTCATGAAAAATAGGATTTTGCATGAGCTTCAACACACTTTGATTTTTGTAATAGAGAATAGGTGAATGTTTTTCAGGAATTCCCATATCATCTAAAATATGACGTAACCATATCACTTTGCACACATAGCTCCTCGTGTGGCGTGATATTCTGCCTCTATGGATGAGATAGAAACAACATTCTGCTTCTTGCTTATCCATGAGATGGGTCCATATCCGAGATGAAATATGTATCTGTAGTTGACTTCTTGTCATCAACAGATCTAGCGTGGTCCAAGTCGACGTATCCCTGTAAGAAGAATTGATCATTCTTCTTATATTCCAGACCATAATCAAATGTTCCTCGGACATATCTCAATACATGCTTTGTTGTTGTCCAGTGACATTGCTTTGGCTCCTGCATGAACCTGGAAAGATAGCTGATGGAAAAGCATAGATTTGGTTTGGTATATGTCAAGTAGATGAGCCCTCCAATAAGTTTGCTTGTAGAGTGTAGCATCTACTTGAGGTGAGTCTGGAATCTTGAAAGTTGCAAGCCTTTTTCCATGGGAGTGGATATAGGTTTACAATCAAACATTCTATACTTTTCTAAGAGTGTCTTGGCGTACTTTATCTGGGAGACAAAATGTGATGCTCCTTTTCCATATTTCCAAGCCAAGACAATAATGTAGTAGCCCCAAATCTATCATGTCGAAGGTTCTTTTGAGATCATTCTTCACAATATCAACTTGATCTTCTAAACTGCTAGTGATCACAAGATCATCTACATACACAACAAGAATGACAATTTCCTTTGCCTACCTTCTTTATATACAAATTTGAATCTGAGGGGCTACGAGTGAACCCATGCTACAAAAGGTGATCATTGATCTTGATATACCATGCCCTTGGAGCTTGTTTTAGTCCATACAATGATTTGATGAGATGACATACCTTCTTAGGATGCTCTTCATCAACAAATCCTTCAGGTTGGGTCATGTACACTTCTTCTTTCAGATCACCATTTAGGAAAGCACTCTTGATGTCCATTTTGAAGTCTCCATCCTTTTTGTGTTGCGCCTATGCGCAAACAAACGATGGTCTTGATCTTCGCAAAGTGGGTGCAAAGGTTTCTTCATAGTCGATGCCCTCTTTCTGAGCATATCCTTTTGCTACAAGACGTGCTTTATGTTTTTCGATGGATCCATCTACCTTATATTTTGTCTTGAAAACCCATTTATAGCCTATGGGTTTCTTTCTTGTAGGCAGATCGACAAGTTCCCATGTCTGATTTTTCATAAGTGAGTCATATTTTGTATCCATGGCTTCCTTCCACTGAGGTTGATTGAGTGCTTCATGAACATTTTCTGGCTCAGAGCTATTAATCAATGAACTCATGAGTGCAAATTTTACCTCATTTCTTGTTTGACTCCTTGTTTTGACTTTGGATGATGTATCTAGGAGTTGTTGCAAATGTGAGTCCTTGATGGTGCTTTGTACCCACTTGGATGAGAACTTGGTTGCTTTTGAGAAGAACTGTGTTGTTTCCATGTGGATTGATGTGGAGTCACATTCTCCAGTTCTCCAAGGTCAACAAATAGCTCTCCTGACAACATTTCTTTTCTCTGAGTAGTCTCCTCTGGTTGTTCATTTGATTCAGAGACTAGTCGGTGAGAGGTGGTTGGTAATGGTTCTTTTGATGTCACTATAGAGTCAAAGGATGACTCATCACAAACCACGTCCCGAATCTCGTATATTTTCTTTGTCTCAGATCCATGAGATGATATGCCTTTGAGGTAGTGTTGTAGCCAAGTAGGATACATGGGAGTGTCTTTGGCTCAACCTTCTTTCTCTTCTAAGCTGGGACATGCATGTATGTTATGCAACCAAATACTCACAAATGAGAAATTGATGGCTTTCTACCACTCCATACCTCTTATGGCATTTTTTATTTTATAGAATATTTTTGGTGCCCTATTGAGAAGATATACAATTGTCTATACTACTTCAGCCCAATAGCGTTCTTCTAGATTTACTGTTGATAGCATGTAGCGAGCCATCTCCATCACTGTGCGATTGCGATGCTCAACAATGCCATTTTTTTGGGTGTGTAGGGAGCAGTCAGGTGTTGTTTTATGCCTTGTTGGTTCAGGAATGCCAAGAACTTATTTGATGTGAATTCCCCCTCGATCTGAGTGAAGTAGAAGAAGAGGTTGGCCGGTCTCTTTCACAACACGATGATAGAAGTTCTAGAAATGTTGAAGAGCCTCACTTTTCTTCTTCAGGAAAAACACCCACATCTTGTGGGAGTGGTCATCCACAAAAATAGTTAAAAGTACTTGTATCCTGAAAATGAAGCAAGAAGAGGGCCATTCAGATCGGTATGAACTACCTCTAGATGCTTCTTGGCATGGAAGGTGCTTTTCGAAATGGATCCCTGTGTTATTTTCTGCAAGACAACTAGGGCAAAGAGGCAAGGAACTGGACAATTTGGGTAGTCCATGAACCATTGCTTTTGAACTCATCTGATGCAATGAACTAGCCGAAAAGTGTCCATATCTAAAATGCCAGAGTGCAGTAGATTGTACTGTTGATGTAGATAAAGCTATTACAGAAGATGAAACAATATCTAAAGCAAATAACTTATCTTTCATAAATGCTCTAGTAATAATCTTACCTTTTCATGAGATCAAACATGATTTGATGCCATTTTGGACAAGAAATTCTACCTTCAGGTGATGATTCAATAGTTGAGTCACTAATGAGGAGGTTGCTAGTCAATCCAGGAACATATAGTACCTTTGTAAGCATACATTTTCGTGGTCCAGAGGAATGGTGACTCTTCCTATTCCTTCTACAACATACTCTTTGTCATCGACTATTTAAACCCGATCTCCAGTGGGCTCTTCATTGAGTGAATCAAACAACTCCTTGTCACCTGACATGTGCTTACTTGCACCGGAGTCTATCAGCCAGACTCTCTTCATGGGCTATGAATTCTGAGAGACAAGTACAAGATTCTTACTAGAATGTGCTCCTTCTGATGTCTCCTCATCAGACTCATTATCTTGTTGGGCTGCGAGATGCCCCTTGTGCTTTCTCCAATGGGGATGTCATTTGGACTTTTGAAAATCTTCACACCCTGATGTGCTTGTTTGACTTGAAGACCCTTGTTTCAAGTTATTGTACCAAAATGATTAGTGTCGTGAGTGTTGGTTCTACAAATGTGACACCACCTCTTTGAATTTTGATCTTTCTGTTGTTGTTTTGGTTACGCTTGATTTTTCTTCTCTGGGGGACCCTTCGATTCTTTGGCCATGGTATGGATTTGAGAATAGGATTTATCCTGAGACTCCTCTTGGGATGAATTGATGGCCTCTTCCTGTTGAGAAAATTCACAATTTCTTTGAATGCCACTATTTGTTTAGATACATTTAGTGTCGTAATGAACACTTGGGAATTGAGAAGGGAGTGCTCTCAAGGTGATCAATACAAGAATTTTGTCATCCACTATTTCACCGAGCACTAATAACTCCGATCGCAGCTCAGCCACATGACGTAAGAACTCCTCAACTTTCTCATCTGAACCCATAGAGAGGGTGTGCAACTTTGATTGAAGATGGAGGATCTTAGTCTGATTTTTGGCTTCATAAATTGTTTCCAACTTGTCCTAGGCCTCCTTTGGTTTCTCCACATTCGAACATGTGTTTGCACATCATCATTAATATTGAGCATTATTAGCATCAAGGCTTTGGCACTAGCCATCTCATACTTTATTAATTCATTAGGGGTTGTAGGAGGGCACAGACCTTGTGACAATGCCCCATAATCCTTCAAACTGAAGGATTTCCTCATTTTTGTTTTCTAGGCCACAAAATTGGGCCCTTTAAGCAATTGAGCATCGGAGAGAAGCAACTTTGGAGTAGACATTGTAATAAAACAAAATAAATTATTTATTTATTCAAGAGTTATTACAACTTTACTCACTCGATGAGAAATGCTCTAGATGCTCTCGATATTGATGAGAGAGATGACGATGATGCTTGGGGCATTCTTCTTCATCTTCACATTCGGTTTCATACCCGACTTCTAATTCCTCTTGAACTCACTTTTTTTGGCTAATGTCGAAAAGGAAATAGTCCAAGAGTCCTTTGCAAACTAGTTCATCCAAGACAAGGTTGTCGGTGTTTTAAAGCTCGTTGAGCAAGGTAAAGTAGAACCCAGAGCTTCACCAGAGCTTCTTCATGGTGTTCTCTGGTTGGTGAGTTGATGTTACAACTTTCTGGTAGTCTCAATTGTGTCTGACACGCTCATCATTCGGCGTTGGCTCTCCTTGTGTTTCTCTACCTCTTCACGTAGGCTTGAATGGTCTTTACAAGCCATGTTTGGGACCTCCAAAATGCCACATTTGGTTGAGACGTTATTTTCCCCATAAGCAGGTTTCATCAGCAATCTTTCCCACGTAGAGGTTTGGAGTCAACTCACTACAAGCTATTTCTCCATGGGAGACTCCACGTTTTCTTTTCCAATCAACTTGTAGGTGGCCAGGAGGTAATGATTGTAGTAATTTTCCACACAACAGTGTGTCACGCCTCAGCAAGGAGGTAGAAGACAACAAAAATAACAAATAAAATACTCAGGTCGTAATTTCCTATGCACCAATAGGTTCAAGCCTCCACATTTTATTTATTTAACAACAAATTTCATGTAGAATGGGAAGAGAATACCATTTTTGTCTTAATAATGGTTCCATGCATAAGAATGTTTGAAATTTGATACAACAAATAAGACATAAAAAATAAAACACGTGGATTCTTCTACGCAGCACCACGCACCAGCAACTTTTGGTCTTATCTACACAAGTTGAAGGCTTCACTTACCACGCATCCTCCACACAAGAAGAAAAAAAACTTCTCCTTTCCATGTAGGTTTTCAAATGACTAGGTGCGCTGATATTGTCTCTAAGAGGTTTTGACCATTCATCTCATTCCCACATTGTTGTTCTTCCACATTGCTCCACACCAAGCACACAGGCCAGAGATTTGATGCTCTAATACCAAACTGTGAGGCAGAAATAAAGGAGAAAGAATAGAGATATGTTATCTCATATTATTCTACTAAAAAAGGAACCATACAATATTTATAGGTATGGGAATAAAAAGATTCCCTAAATGGATGGAGAGGTTACAAATAAGAAGGAGAGAATAATGGAATAGATAGAACAACTAGTCTAATAATAAAAAATAAGTACGTAGACTATGCTAACAAACACTTTGCATTGTCTCTCTTTCATTTGCTTGTGTTTGTTTCATATGATCTTCTTAAAAAAATTGTGAAGTAGAAATATCTAAATTTTTTAAGAAGACACTAATTCACCCCCCTCTCAGTGTCCAAGTTTCTAATAATTGGTATCAGAGCGTGGTTCTCTAGAATCAAGCCTAACAGCTTGGAGTAGGTCCTTGAATCTTCCTGAATCACAAACATGGTTATTGAATTTATTCCTAGCAATAGCTCAATAGAAAAATATGCCAGTGAAGATGAAATCTCAGATGAAGAGGAAGCAGAGGTAAATCTTGAAGCAAAACTGATAAGTGCTCTAGATGAACTGAAATATCAAAGGAAAAAGAACAAGAAATTAAGACCAAGTTGAAATAGTATGAAGAGGAGATAAAAATTATTGGAGAGAGGAAAAATAATAAATATAAAGAGGGAACTAAAGATCTCGAACGCACAATTGGAGATGGTTTCAGAGTATCTCTCGAGACAAAAAGAAAAGATCATCTCAAAATTAGTTCGAGTTAAAATCCTAGGTTGAAACAATGTCAAAATTTGTACATACCAAAGAAGACACATTTATGAGACATGAAGAAGAATTGATATCCTTGATATCTGAATTATGGGAAGCAAAAAAGAGGCTAAATATTTACAAAAAGTTAGAAAATATATTTGAGGCTCTAAATGAAATGTTGGATAGACAAAAGGTAGAAGATGATAAAACTGGACTAGGCTACATTAAAGACCCTCTAAAGAAGAGTGAAGATAAAAATCTCATTCAAGTGGATAGTCAAACATGAAGACAACTAAGAGGATAAATTCAAGAAGGCCTAAACCTATTAGGAAACCTAATTCTTTCAGGTATGAAATAAATTTTAATGGATATTGTTATTCATGCTATGGTTTTGGACATAGAGCTAAGAACTACATAAATAAATTTTATGGAGAATACCCATGGAGAAACTATAAAAATGAATATGAGAGGAATGTAGTGTGTTTCAATTTCCAAGAAAAAAAACATGTAGGAAAACATTTCTTATAGGAACCAATTAGTCAATATTGGAAATAAGAAGACTCAAGGAGCAAGAACTATGTCGTATGTTTCAATTTGTCATAAACAAGGTCATTTTGTTAGACAATACCATATGTATCCCAAATATAATAACAAGTGGCATGAATTCAAAAGACAAGTTAAGACCAATCCTAGAGATGAGACAAAGGTAACTATGCCTAAAGTGGCTTTTGAAAAGAAAAAGATGAAATGGATATACAAGATCAAGGAAGCACATTCAGAAGTTGAGAAAGTAAAGAATGATAAGAAGACAACAAGGGAAGATGTAGAAGAGACACAAAAATTAAAAAAATCATAAAGAAGCAAGTACAAGGAAGACTACAATAGATGATGGAAAAGGAAATAACAAGGAATAAAATTCTAGAGCAAAGAATAACAAATTTCTACCTCAAGAAATGTTGGAACAAGTGTGTGATATGAAGCATGTGTGCTTATCAGGAATTTTTATCAGCAGGTGATAATATAGGAGATGGAGTTGTCATGTCACAAAGTGGAGTCAAGAAATTTGAAAAGGATTCAAAACTTGAAAAAGGAAAGAGCTAGTCATCAAATTCTTTTGAATAATTTCTATTGATTTTAGGTGGTCTCTCAAGGGGTTTTACCTTCTCTAGGTTTTTGAAGGCATGCACAAAATGAAATAAACATGGTGGTAGATTCTTATAGATTGCATTTTCATCAGTAAGTGTTGTTTCAAGGTTTCAAAAGGATGAAAGAGCATGAAATTCAAGAGGTATGTTATTGAATTCATTCCAAATTATTAGTATATGAGTAGTGTGCACAAGTTTTTGATTGCTTTATATGTCCTATATTGAAGATAAGTGTATTAGAGCTTGGGTAATATCTTTGTCTTGCAAAATTTTATATTTTGATTGGTTAAATTTTCAAAGTGTGCTTTCAAGAGTTGTAGTCATTTCAGAATCTGTGTGTGTGTGTGTGTGTGTGTGTGTGTGTGTGTGTGTGTGTGTGTGTGTGTGTGTGTGTGTGTGTGTGTGTGTGTGTGCATGGCGTGTGTGTCAAGAAAGAGTCTTAAATTACTGAATATAACCTTAGTCCTTCATTGATTATGAGAATAAGATCTGAGAAAAAGAGTAAAATCCTTATGAACTTGTGTAGCTTATCAAACCCATTATGGGTATGTGTTATTAAGATGTGTCATGTGAGTTATAAAGTGTGAAGGTGTAAGTCTCAATCACTCCAAGTCAAGCATTGAATTCAGTCCAGCTTATCAAATATGATTATTAATAATCAAATCGAGAAAGACCTTGGAAAAGTAAAGTTGGTCAAGCTTGAAATCCACTTTGTCAAGCTCAAATGCCTTGAATCATAGAAGGAAATGATATCATAAATCTACAACAAATAGAGTAAAGATAAAATGTATATTATCTCAAGCTTCTGATGCAAAATAAGGATTAAATAAGATCACTGATCTGGTTTGAAGACATTGAAATTTCTCAGAAAATTGTATAAGATCTGTCATGTTTCAATAAAGGAACTAAGGTCAAGGATCATTCAACTTCAAAACTCTATATATAAAGATCTTAAAGAATTAAGAAGAGGTTAAATGTGGAATCGTTACATGAATGGAATATAAGGCTCTTTACACAATTGATGGAAATGAGCTAATGGATTTTGAATCTTATGAATGATTCAAATAAAGGATTGAAGACCTCCATAAGGTTTTAAATGTGAAGTTACATGGTTGTGTGTAAGTATAGATAGGATTCATTGATGGTGGAAGAGAATTTGAGTTGTTATGAATAGGGTATGATAAAAATCCTTAAAAAGTGTGGGTTGTTACAACCATCAAAACCTAATAAATTTTCTATAATGAAGAAGAATTGATTTTAGTGTTTTCCTTGCAAGATATGGAAGAATGAACAAGTTTGATCACAATACATTAAACTTGAGGGTTGAATTTACAATATGTTCTTCAGTATTAATATATTCACCTACAGGAAGATCATGGAAGAAATGAGCTAAGAAATAATTTTGATAAGCTTCCAAGTATTTTATAGTAATAAATTCTTGTGCATGTCCTTGAAACAAACCTCAATGTGAAATTTGGAGAGTTAAATTAAAGGTTATAAAAAGTTATACTCATTTTTTGTGCCTCTTGGGCTAATACAGTCACATATTTAGGTTTGGTTTTCGAAGCATTGGATCATCAAATTTCAAGGTAATACTATATGAAGGTACATTGATAATTTTGAAGGGATTTTAATTATCCACTTTGGTGGTTCTTGGTGTTATCCTTATCAATTCTCAAACTCTCATGTCATAGTCTTTAAAGACCTAAACAAGACTTTTGAATGGTGAGAATCGGTGAAATCTTGCATAAAAACATCTAATGAAAATTTGAAATCAATGAAATCAAGGAAGTGGGTATCCTAATGTGTCCCTCTATTACCTTGAAATAATACATGAAGAATATTGTGATTTAGATAGACTAAGACTAGAGCTAGTAAGATGAAGAATACTAGAAAACTAAAAGGTGGGTTTATGAGATAAGGATAAGAGGTTGAGATCTATGATTTTATATAAACCAAGGGGATGTTGAAGAAAGCTTAAGGAAACTTATAAATTTATATGGGAGGTTTCATGAGTCTTTATCCATGAATGAACCAAGAAAGGTGGTATTAAGGGTAGATTGAGGAAAGTTGACAAATTCATAACAAGATTGAGTTCTTAACTTTCAATATCCTTTTAATGTATGATTTAACACTGATTGAGGTGGTTGAGCAGTGTGTCTAAGTGGAAGAGGTCTCTGAATGTTCTTAAGGAAAAAGGGCTTGCAAGGAAAAGAGATAGTGAGAGTACGAACATGAAAATTTTGGACAATTTGGCAAGACATAATTTCTTGTCTCTTTTAGAACCAAGATAATAGTGAATTCAACATTGTTTGAACTTTGAGATAGTGAGGAAAATTATTGCAGAGCCATTGTAAACTAAGATTCTAGAAAATATTATTTTTGTGCCTAGGAGATTGTAGAAGGACAAGTTGTTGATAGCTAAGAACAATTGAATTACCTTTGAATGTTTCCATTCTAATAGAGGAATTAACATTGTTTTGAGGTAAGTGAATCAGGATTTGGGGCTTGGGCTCACCAATGGAGATGAAATTGATCAAATATTACTATAACACTCCATTTTAGGCTAGTATAGAACCCTCTTGATTATCGTTGTGTATATGGAGGTTGTATACGCATGAAAGAGTGTATAAATGACTGATCAAATTTCTCAAACCTATGGAAAAGAGAATGATTTCTTCCCAAGACAAGAAATCAAGGTATGATATCAAATATTTGCATCATTCGGTACAGATATGGAGAATTTTATCTTAGGGGAGTCATAAGAGAATGATTCATGATGAGTATGAGCTTCTAGAGCTTGGCAAAGATTTTTCAAATTTACTAAAGTTTTCTTTCAGGGAACATGGTTTTAAAAGTGATTATGATAGAGTTAGAGGAAGTTTTGTGATCTTAAGCATGAGAATGGCCTAGAAAATTATGCAAAACATGAATGAAGTAAAAACAAGGAGATTATTAGTTTAGGGGAAGTTTGATTTGGTCAAATAAGAAGTCACTCAAGGTTAGTATAGGAACTCAAAATAGAGCAAAAATAGTTCTAGGGGATCTTGTGGACAAGTAATTTTATTTTCTCATGCATAATTGTT